>MU224807.1:21533-35369 GCA_018584345.1 Thuja plicata | reverse complement strand
ACCCAGGCTAAAAAGATGTCTTCCTTTTTATTGTGGAATTATCCCTTCTTTGGCCTGCACTCATTCCTCTTCTCAAAAATGGTTATCTAGAAACTTTGGATATTGTTTCTCATCCATGCACGAAATGGTCTAGTGATCGTATAAAATTACTTTAGACCTCCAGTATTGATGAGATGTACAAGTGTAAAATGTTTTTGTGAGACTGGGATCAATTTTTGTAGTGTACATAAATGCAAGGTGGTGATTATTCTTGATGATCGATAGGTAGCTAGGACAGTAGCTAGGACTAAGATAACACAGCTCAAGAGACCATCATAGGTTGTCTTTTTCTTTGGTCTATATTATTGACATAATGTTTTACATTGCATTAGCTCATCAAATCCGGGGATTTGAAAGAATTTAATAGAATATTTTCATGACAACGTATATTATTTAAGTTGATGTTGCACGAATTTATCTACTTCGCGCACTTGTATACTATGAAGACGACGATAAAGAAGCATCTCCTACCATGGCCACGCTTCTTTATCGCTGTCCTCATAGTCTACAAGTGCGTGAAGTAGATAAATTTGTGCAACGTCAACTTAAATAATATACGTTGTCATGAAAATATTCTATTAAATTATTTCTAATCCCCGGATTTGATGAGCTAATGAAAGGTAAAACATTCTGTCAATAATATAGACCGAAGAAAGAGAGAACCTATGATGGTCTCTTGAGCTGTTTTATCTTTAATGTGCATATCCGTCATTTTTTTGACATTTCATAATTAATTTCTGACAGCAGTGCTATACCTTCAATAGATAAAATGTCGGAGAACCATAATTTACGACAATTCTTTCGATAGTAATGCTATACGTTCGACATGAGGCAACCTGTCGAAGAAATGCTTCACGACTGTCGCTATTCTGACAGTTAAAGTGTCACAAATAGAAATTTTTTGACAGAAACTTTGACAGTAATGCTATATATCTGACAGGTATATCTATCGAAATTAGGTGGAAATTGTCAGTATGCCAACAATTATAATGTCAGAAAGGATATGTTTTCAACAGTTATTTCCGATAGAGATTGTATATTTTCGATAGGTCGTGGTATCAGAATGCCAATGGATGAACCACAGGAAATGCCATAACGATGCTATTGTCATGTGCAAGTTTTTGATGTGATGTGGTGTCGGTAAACCGATGGATGTGTCTTCTATCGCAATTTCCTACGCAAAAATGGTGACAGACTCATGTGTCAAAATACCGACAAATGAGCATTGGAAATCTGACAAATGGCCGTCAGAATTTGACCTCAAATGTACTAGTGAGAAAAGGACATTGAAATTGCAGGCATCTAAGTATGTCTTAATCCAAGGCAATTTATACTAGAAAAACAGTGATGGTATACTCCTTTTTTTCTTAGATAAGTATCAATCAAAGGAAGTAATCACTTATCTTCATGATGGACAATGTGGAGGAGGTTTTTCAGCAAAAACCACTGCCCATAAGATATTAAATGCAGGATATTATTGGCCTTGTCTGTTTAAGGATTGTCATGCATATGTTCAGAAGTGTGAAGCATGTCAAAAATTCTCAGGAAAACTAAGATACAATGGTGCATTACCTCTAAATCCTATGTCTACTAAAGAACCATTTCAAATGTGGGGAATAGACTTCATACGAGAGATCACTGACGCTTCTAGTGGTGGGCATAAATGGATATTGGTGGCTACTAATTATTTTACTAAGTGGGTAGAAGCTATACTACTAGACAAGCTACCAGTAAAGTGGTAATTAAGTTCTTGACTGAAAATATATTGACAAGATTTGGTGTTCCTCATAAAATTGTTTGTGATAATGCCATGTGTTTTAGATCTGCAAAATTCACTAATTTTCATGAGAAATATGGGATAAATATTTATTATTCATCTCCTTATCATCCTCAAGGGAATGACCAAGCTGAATCTAGCAATAAGAACATAATGAAGATTATTAAAAGAATGTTGAGTAACAACAAGAGAGCATGGGATTCTAAATTACCCCTGGCACTTTGGGCAGACAAAATTACAATTAAGAAATCTACTAGATATGCACCATATGAACTTGCTTATGGAAAGAAAGCTCATTTACCATTGAATAATTTGTTGCCAATATACAAGTTTATAAATAAAGAACAGTGGAAAGAAATGAATTTCATGGGAGATAGATTATTTCAGCTTGCAGAATTGGATGAGATGAGAAACCAGGCTTAGGAAAGAAATCAAGAGTCTCAGCAGAAAGTGAAGGTTTTGTTTGACATGAAAACTATAGAAAGAAAATTCCAGGAAGGAGATCTAGTTTTGAGATGGAATGTAAGAGATCAAGGCAAAGTAAAACATGGAAAATTTGATGCATTATGGGTAGGCCCTTTCATTATCATCGGTTAGGGAGGTGAGAATTCTTATCTTTTATAGGGTCTGGAGGGTTATCCTCATGAACTTCCTATACATGGTCAGTATCTTAAACCTTTCTTTTCCTAAAATATTGCAAAGGAAAGTTTCTTTCCCTTATTTGTATATTATGTATCATAGTTTTTTGTTCTGCTAATGTTCTACTTTTCTAGAGATAGCTAGGATTCTTGTTGTGTCTAGGTATGAATGCACATACCCAGAAAGAGCCACTGGTGTTACCCAAATTTATAGGCAAATTTAAATGGCTAAAAAATTTAGGGAAGTATTTTCTGCAATAATTATTTTGATTTATGCTTGTTTTTCCTCATTCCATTAATGATTCATTATTGCAATTATTCTATCCTATACATTTATCCTATTTAATTTCATGCATTTTAATGTTAAGTCTGCTATATTTCATATTTTTCTCATCTTGCATATTATTTAAATTCATAAATATAGCCGTTGTTCATCTTTCCCATGGTCTATTATTCATTTTAATAATATTTTATGACCTTGACAAGGAATATTCTCTCTTGCTTAGTGCCTTTGAAAAATACATTAGTCACGTTATCTCATGAGCTAAAGGAATATGCTTTCATCTTATAGCGACTTGATGATAACCGTTGATCTCATTCAAAGCTTAATTAAATTTAACGATGGTCGCATGATGGTGAGATAAACCCAGAGTCAAGGAGATGATCCCGCGACTTGGAGATTGAAAGGAATTTTAAACCCAAGGTTAAAGTGGTAGTTAAGGGTTAAGTCAAGGATTAATGTAAAAAGTAGTCAGCAAAAGTCAAAAGTAAATTAACCACTGAGCAGATTGGTCTTCATCCAATGGTTGGCACTATGGATTGATAGAAAGATGCATGTCTTTTATACATCAAGGCATCACACCATGATGACGCATGTCTGGATGATGACATGGGTTCCACTATGTTGAAGTTGACCGTAGATTAAAGTGTTGGCAAGTTGAGATTAATCTGACAGCCAGCATAATCCCGCTATCTAAAGATGCACAGGATTTAACTATTAAGGCATTAGACCAGATCGACGCGTGTCCCAACCCCACTGAAAGACTAAGCGATGAGAGATGAAGATCTACAGTGTGGTTCACATCTGATCTACAATCGACGTTAACTCACAATAGAAAGATGCAAGATTGTTACCCACTAAGGCATTGTGAGATCATGCCACATGTATCAGATTATGAAAAGGACAAAATGCCCAAGTGGCATCGATGACTTAGAATTTTCTTTGTCATTATATGTTTTAATATTACTATTTTATTGACTAAAGGTTTTGGTTAATATTTGATAAGTCAACATTGTCTGCATCCATGGTTTCATAGGTAATGAAATGGAAATGAAGTGACCTGGATGCCAAAGATAAAAGATCTAAATACATGCAGATGACCATGAAAGGGCCACGCAGAAGATAAAGAGACATCAGAGATTAAGAACAAATTATTAATGAACAATGAATTATTATCTCTCTAGTCAATAACTATTTTTGAAGAATGATTATTCATTCTTAATTGTAATCTTGGTTGTTCAGTTACTGATCTAGGGATTAGGTTTAGGAAATGAACCGTCGTGTTGATCTGAAGCTTTTTTTCATCCTTTGAACATTATATAAATAAGGATACCATGATCAATGCGGGGGGGGGGTCTGAGGCTTTTTTAGACTATTACTATAGTCAGATTGGATTAGTTTTGATCAACGACTGCAACATAGATTGAATTGTACCATTTTGTAAAGTTAATAAGATAAGTAGACCTTTTTCTTTCACCTGTGGGAATAGATATCTTTTCATTTAAAATCAGTCCCTCGGATAAACCAATTTGAACTTCTTCAAAGTGATAGTTTGATGTATATGCTTCCAAATCTGGTTCATTGTTATTATTCTCAGTTGGTTTTCTCATCTTGCATGGTTAAAATATTGTTGATTGAGGCCTCAGTCAATTAGTTTGTCATTTGAGAAAGTAATATCCTATTGAGATATCTTTGATTTCATTTTGAGGTTGCATATTCATTCCATAACACCTTTTAAGTGATAGTTTTCTAGCAAATCTGTCTCTGAGGTTGCACAAAGGATTGGATGATATTGACTCTATTGCCCATTAGGAAATTAGGAAATTAGGCACTGATCTACATTTATGTTGGATTTTGGTCATTGAATTCATTTTTCATAGTTTTGTGATAATCTTTCCATCTACACTATCCTTTTATTTACATACATACAAACATTCTTAATACATTGATATTTTCAATTAGCATTTGTGATTACAACTTTCAGTTCAAGTGTTCTTTCAAATTTCTTTGCCATAGTTTGGAGGAGGAGAGTGTTTAGGATCTATTATCTACTATAAAAATCCTTGGAACTTGAAGAATAATTTCAAGGAGTAGGCCTACCAACCTTGGTTTCGCAGAGCTAGAATTGTAGAGGGTTTTAAAACCTAATTTGGTTAAAACCTTGTTAGTTGGCCAAATCACTTGGGTTTACCACTATTGGATTGGCAAGTCCATAGGAAATCCAATCTATTGATTTGAGCACCAACATATTCCTCTCCCTTTGACAACAATGCCAAAATATATCTCTCTTGTTCATGAACAATACAGCTCTGTAGTAGCCAACAATATCTCTAGTGTGTGGTTCTGATAAGTACCTTTTTGTACTGATATGTCATTGCATTCCATATTTTTACTTGCATCAACACGATTGATCTTCTGATAATGTGTAGGATGATGCAGCCTCAAATTCATCTTAGTGACCAGTAGACAGGGGTTGGACCCCTAGTCTCTTCCTTAGGTACTCAAATGTATCTTTTTGCAATGGCTTTGTGAATATGTCTGCTAATTGTTCTTTTTATTGTACATATTCTAGTATCACTTCTTTCTCTAGTACTTATTCCCTTAAGTAGTGATACTTAATAGCAATGTGCTTTGTTTTAGCATGCATCACAGGGTTCTTTGAAATGTTGATAGCACTTGTATTATCACAATATATAATCACTAAATCAAGGATTTCCATATTTGTACCTTTCAACAATTGCTTGATCCATGCAATGTTAGAGAAATTTGCAGCAACAACCACATATTCTTATTTTGCAGTTGATTGAGATATGCATCCTTTCTTTTTACTTATCCATGTGAAAAGTCTGTCACCCATAAAGAATGCTCCACATATTGTTATCTTTCTAGCATCTATATTTCCAGCCCAATCAACATCGGTATAAACTTGTAGCTTAAATTTACCTTCTTTATTATACCACAAACCATAGTCAGTGGTATTCTTTAGATATCTCAAAATTATTTTAACGATAGTCATGTGTGATTCCTTGGGATTAGTAGAGAATCTTGCAACTATGCCAACTACATGTGCTTTATCTTGTCTAGTGTATACAACATACATTATTTTTCCAATCATAGATCTATATAAGGTCTGATTTACCTCAATTGTCTTGTCTTCCTTTGTCAATTTGAATCCGGTTTCCATAGGTGTTCCAACTAGTTTGGAGTCCTCCATTTTGAATATCTTCAGAATTTCTTTGATGTATTTGGATTGTGTGATATAGATGCCTTCATCCTTTTGTAGAATTTGTAGACCAAGAAAAAATTTAATCTCTCCAAACATTGACATATCAAATTCTCTGCTCATTTCATCAACAAATGACTTGCATAGCATATGATCATTACCTCCAAATATGATATCATCAACAAATATCTCAGCAATCAGAATCTTATCATTAGTATCTCCTTTCAAATACATATTACTGTTATCACTTGTTCTTACAAATCCAATACTAACGAGATAAGAGTGAAGTCTTTCATACCATGCTCTCGGTGCTTGTTTCAATCCATACAAGGCTTTGTGTAGTCTACAAATCATGTTCCTTTTGTTAGGATCAACAAACCCTTCAGGTTGTTCAATGTATACCTCCTCTTCTAGTACTCCATTCAGAAATGTAGATTTAACATCCATTTGGTATACTTTGAATCCTTTGAAAGTAGCATAAGCAAGTAGAATTCTTACTCCTTCTATTCTAGCAACGGGTGAAAAAGTTTCTCCATAGTCAATACCTTCTTCTTGTGCATGCCCTTTGCATACCAGTATTTCTTTGTTCCTTGTGACTTCTCCATTCTCATTTAGTTTATTTCTGAATATCCATTTGGTACCAATGACATTTTTGGCACTCGGTATATGTACTAATGTCCATGTTTTGTTCTTCTCAATTTTTTCAATCTCTTCATTCATTGCACTAACCCATTCTTGATTCTCAAGTGCAGTATTAATAGATTTAGGCTCAAAATCACAAATCAAACATCTTGTGTTAAGTGACTTACTTCTTGTTCTCATTCCATCTCTTTTGTCTCTAATGATTTGGTCCTATGGATGGTGTCTTTTGACATACATAGCAAGTATAGGTTCAAATCTTTGTTTATCATTTTGATCTTCATCATCACCTGGTTCAACATTGTAAGCATTTTCTTGATTCTCAGTGTGTGCAGCCTATTGCTCAGTTGCATTGTTCTGTCGCTCAGTAGCGATACACTATTGCTCGGGATTAGTGTCAGGTTCTTCAATGTAGGTAAATCTGTTGTAAATTGTTCCTTTCTTCTTTCCTCATCATTTTTCTCAGCGAATTCATCCACTTTAACATTTTCACTTTCAATGATTTTGTTAGAGGATTTGTTAAGACATTTATAAGCTTTGCTTTTGGTAGAATATCCTAGAAATATTCCTTCATCACTTTTGGAGTCAAGTTTCCCATTTTTATCATCTTTCAATATATAGCATTGACATCCAAAAATTCTAAAGTAATGTACATTTGGTGTGCATCCATACCATAGCTCATAAGGTGGCTTATTGGTGTCTTTCTTTAATTGAACTCGATTTAGTGTATAGAAAACAATACTTATAGCTTCTCTCCAGAATGTTTGTGTGATGTCTTTTTCAATCATCAGTGTTCTAGCACAATCAACAATTGATCTATTCCTCCTTTTAGCAATCCCATTTTTCTATGGTGTTCTCAGTGCAGAAACCTATCTTGTAATTCCATGCTCATTACAAAAGTTAGTGAATTCATTAGAAATAAATTCTCCCCCTCTATCTGATCTTAGACAATTTAGTTCCTTTCCACTTTATTTTTCAACTATAACTTTATACCATTTGAACATCTTAAATGCTTCAGACTTTTCTTTTAAGAACATAATAGTCATCATTCTAGAATAATCATCAACAAATAGAATGAAGTATCTATCACCATAATAGCTTTTTATTCTCATTGGTCCACATAAGTCAGTATGAACTAATTCTAGAATGGAATTGGATGTGCAGGTTTTACTCTTGAAACTAGACTTTGTCATTTTTCCTTTTTGACAATTCTTGCACATGACATGGTCGAGTTTTGACATACTCTATAAGCCTCTTACTTTTGTTTTCTTTCTTATCCTAACCATGTTGTCAAAATTCACATGAAATAACCTTTTATGCCAAAACCAAATGTCCTTATTTCTAGCCAATAAACAAGTGGTCTTAATATCATCAAGATAGAATAATTTACATTTTTTTTGTTCACCGGTACCCATCAACCTTCCTATTTCATTATAGATCTTTGCCTTTTTGTTCTCAAATGCAAGTCAGTGTCCTGTGTTATTTAGCTGTGAAACACTCAATAGATTATAGTTAAGTCCTTTCACCCAATATGCATTTTCACATCTGATCAGATTATTCAACATGATTGTTCCTTTTCCTTCAACTGGACAAGGTGAGTCATTACCCATCCTAAGTGATCTACCATTATAATATTCAAAAGTTTCAAAATTTTCCTTATCTCCTGTCATGTAGTGAGTACAACTACTATCAATAATCTAGACATCATTTTTGCTAACTTTAGATATGAGTGTAGTTTCAACATACCTTTCTTCTTCGTCTAAATCATCCTTCATAGAAACAAATACTACCTCAATATCTTCATCACATTTAGAGTTAGTATTTTCATCTTTGTTCTCAACTAGGTAACAAGTCTTCTTTCCTTTGTCCTTGTAGTGTCGGTTATCTCTTCTGTCAGAGTGTCGGTTGCTTTTGTAGACTCAGTCATCACTTCTATCAAACTTCTTTTCATAAGATCTGTCATTTTTTCTTTCATCTTTTCTTTTGTTAGGGCATCTAGCAGCAAAGTGTCCAATTTATTGCAATTAAAAATACCAATGGTAATTTACCTTTGTATCTACCTTTGCCTCTTTGCTATCTTGTAGCCATTAGTGCTTCAATTTCATCAAGTTCTTGTTCATCACTATCATTTCTCATAGTGTGTTTATGACTTGATTTACTTATTTTCAGAGAATATTTGAATGCAGACTCAATAGTTGGTAAGACACTATTGTCAAAGTTATTCATCTCAAATGAAATAAGTCTACCAATCAAACTATCTAGAGTAACATTGTTATTTTCCACTTCTCTCATTTCTTAAATTGCAGATACTCTAATAGCATAAATAGGTAGTAGGGTTCTCAGAATTTTACTTACCACTATTTCTTCTTCTAGTACACCTCCTACTCCTCAGTTAGCACTAACAACTTCTTTGATTCTGCTACTGTACTGAGTGATGTTATCTCCTTATTTCACTCTTAGGTCATCAAACTTTCCTCTTAGGCTTTCAGCACATTTGTATCTCCTCCATGTACTAGCTTGAGTTTGTACCACATTTTCTTTGCAGTGGTGCATGATTTGACATCTTCAAATTCAACATCGAATAGTGAAGAAGGAAGTTCTATCATCACAAAGTTGTGTTCATGTTTATCTCTTAATTGATCAACAGTTAGAGGTCCTATTGGTGCAACATATTTAGTATCCAAGTATTGTGTGACATCATTTCCAATACTTGATAAATGGAGTCTTATCCTACTTTTCCATGATGAAAAGTTGTATTTTTTCAACTTAGGCACATCCCTTTTACTCATCTTGTGATCTTTATCTTGAGTTTTTAAACTCTCTTCCAAGTACACTAGCTCTGATACCAATTGCTAGAATAAATGAGGGGGGGGGGGGGGGGGAATCANGGGGGGGGGGTGAATCAGTGGCCTCAAAAAATAATCCAATTATCCAAATAAAACTTATATCACATATATAATACCTCTAGTTATCTTTCAGTGCTACAAGATGTATGCCTTTAGATATTCTTAACAAATATATACTGCTCAGTGAATATACTATTTATCCTTTTTCTAGTCTTTATCGAATAGTAGTAAATAAACTTAGTGTTTACCGACCAATCCTATTTTAGTAATGTGTAAAGAAAAAAATCCAAGTAATTGACCATATACACATTTTACACATGGATTTTTAATGTGGAAACCCTATTAAGGGAAAAACTACTTGGGACCAGTAACCCAAAATTTTCACTCTTCTAAAGTGAGCTCATTGAAGAGCCAACCTTGTTAAAGGTTACAAACACACTGTTAAGTGTGACCTTGTTAGAGGATTTAAAACTAATAGTTTATCATTTGACCTAGCATTCACTATGATGTCAACATGAAAACCTTTTCATACTCTTGAGTATCTCAATACAATAAGGATGGTTAAATCCCACTCGGTTAAGAAATTTTATGAATCAATGGTTAAACTGAAACAATAAATGATCTGTTCAACAATAAAAATTAAACTTGTAGATTTTCAGATCTGTTGTTAGTCCATAATACCTCTCTGATCAATATTCTCTTCAATTCCTTTGCTCCCCTTATTTCTTCTTTCTTCTTGGTAGATGTTGTGTCCTCTATTGCTCGGTGTTTACAAAATTCTTAGCTTCGTTCTTTAGCCTGTATGATCAGATCTGCATGAAGACTTTTATCTTCACCAGGATTATATTCAACATTCCTTTTTTCATAATGAATAACTTGTCTTTTTTACCATTTAATCTCCTTGTCTTTCTTGTTCTTAACATAGATGGCATCTTGATCTGCAAATATTGCCATGCATTGCTTTAATATTTAAAGCTTTGTTTTAGTTTTATTCTGTATATTTCTCCTTGACAACTGTGAATAAAACTAGCTTTAAATATTTATCTCAACTTTTCGATGGAAATAAAGAAATCAATCAGTTAATTCTAAATATAGCTCCTGTCAGCTAAGTGTTTTGTCTTTTTCTAACTCCAGTTAATCTCGGTCATCAACTCTTAGTTTTCTCGGTCATTGACTCCAGTTGTCTGCAAACATCAACTTTAGTTCTTCTCGGTGACCACTTCATTTATGCTCGGTGTTGCAGTGCTCGGTATACACTGTGACTACTCAGGGTTCTCTGTCTATCAGTGTGCATTGTCTGTCGGTGTTTATTGTCACTCGGTGTACACTGGATTTTTATGTTTACCGATAACATAAACTTTTTCTCTTTGGTTTCTTGAATTCTATGACAATATTTATATGACCAATAAGATTATATCAAGTTGAAATCAATGATAATACAATAATTTAATTGATTTTATGTCTTGCATTTACTTTCTACAGCTTGATGATCATCAAATTATCATCTTCAAACATTCAATCAGTTATAGTTCATCAACTTTGTCCTAATAGTATGCCTCAATTCATTTATCTTTTGTCCAAATTTGTTACTAGGGGGAAAGGGCCCCACATTGATCAATCTATAGACCAATCAGAGTCAGTTATCTTGTCATTTCTGTAGGACAATTTTCTACTGACACACTGGTGTTTCTCAACATCCTAATCAACAATGTTTCTTAAGACTACCTATTTGGTTTTATTTATGTTTCTCAACACACATTGGGTAACGCAAATGTAAACAACAGATTGATAACAATCAAATACAACACACTCAAAAGAACAATGGTGTTTCTCAACACTTCGTACATGTACACATCTAGAAAACTTTGAAATTGGCTGAAGTATGCTGAAATTCTCTTTGTATGATGTTTGTTCTCATTGATTTTTGTTAATATTTACTTTTTTTTTCTTCTGCTTGTTGGTGTGGTCCCAATTATCCTACAATATCAAATAAACAAGGGTGTATGTGACAAGATCTCTTGCATTAAGGCATAAAAGCCTCACATACCTCGATCTTGTTTACTTGCACACCAAGGTGAGGTCGAAACTATGTCCTTGACTATTATTGCTCTACTTGTTTACGCAAGATTGCACTTATGGTTATATCGGCTCTGACTTCCCTAATACTGGTGTAATGTTATATACTAAATTTTGCACCCTATTCAAGCTCTTGTAGTCTTGATAATCTAGTATAACATGGGAATCATTTCCAGGTTGTGGGACCTTTGCTAACTAAAATGAGACCTCTAGGTTCTAGGCTGGTTCCTCTTGGATTATCACCTTAATTTTCTCTTTATGCATGAAAGTAAACTGGATAGGAAAAGGGATAGAAGGAACATTGAAAGGGAAAAGACTGATAAGCAGACTATACTACTAGGTGATACACATAAGGTAATTTTCTGAATTAAAAAACAACAATCAATCTTAGAAAGAGGACTTGAATCTAATAGAACACAACTTTCTAGATAGACTTGCATAAGTATTTCATAGAGAGGTCTGAGATAAACATAGGCTATTTAGGGAAAGATATGATTTCACAAACAATATCATATTTATTATAAATAGACACGGACTATGACCTATAAATAAACATCCATTTTTGCAATCAGGCACATGAATGAGACAAAATGACAGGGGACTGAAGAATATCCATAAAATCATCTAAATAAGATCATCCATAGTAGTACACAATATTGCAGAAATAAAGAGGGCTCAGGAACTTCAAGTTCATTCCAATATAAATCTTTGTATTATATTCGAGTAAGAGAAGTACAAACAAGAAGACCCAGGGATAGAAAGAATGTCACAAAAAGCCTTTGCAATTGCAATTCAATGAGATAACTAACACATGAAAAATTAGGGGTAGAGAAAATGCCACAAAAATCTTACACTAGTTGGGAAAATCTAAGCTAAAAATATTTTAAAACTAACTTATATACATGTTCCTCCTAGCACGTAGGCTCAAGGAAATAATATGATTCTTAAAATTAGGGTTTCAATAGATTTTACATAAACAACACAAAAACCCTAACTCCATAAATTTTGCTCATAAATGCAGCTAAGAAATATCTTGTCTGATCAGATATGTCTTGGAATATGTTTCCCATCATCATTAATGCGATCTGAAGAAACTAAATCGATCCATCCTGCTGTCTGTAGCTTGAAATGTTGCGCCACCATCAATCTTCTGAGAATTAGATATTTGAATATTTGAATATTTTAAATGAGCAATGGTCACATGTGGTACGAGTTGATCCTATCGATGACTCAAAATCCTTGACCTTTTCCATTTAAAATGCATCCATTGATCTCCATCTTCTATTCATTACTATCTTTGACTTTAACCCAGGCCTTACTCCCCTTGAACTCTGGTTACCCAAAATATTTTATGTTGCTGAGTCTGGATATCATTTCTTTAACCTTGAGTTCCTTTGGAGATTTCACGACAACCATAAGATTAGATCAAGATTGAGCAGCTAGCGCTAAGTCTCCAATCCTTCAGAGAATATTCCATTTTATTATGAGACTTCATGACTACGTGATATTAACCTAACTTACCTTTTGCCTTGGGTTTCTTACTGAGACTTGGCGACTGCATAGTCTCATAGTATCCTTTCACTTTGCTTAACTATAGTTTCGTCATAGGACTACAAGAAAACTGAGAGATCCTTAACATAATCAATGCCTAGAGTGAAGTCGGGAGAACTTTTTTCTGAGCTCACCACCTTACGGAGATAAAGCGACTAAAGAAAATAGAATAGTAGTATCCAAGTCTTGTAATATTTGCAGATTTCATGAATTTCTCAGGAGACTTAGCGACAACTATAAGATGGGAAACATAAGTGATCATGATCGATGGTGTGTGGGAAGTCTCATGAACATTGAAGAATATTCATTTTCTTGCCACAACAAGGAGACTAGAGGTAATCTCGGGATCGCCGGATGATATGGAATATGCCAATTTTATCACGTGACTTAGAGACAAAGGGCTGGGAAAAGCGCACATGACAAAAGGAAACTTAAGTCACTAAAAAAGTAATAACAAATTGTTGACGGGGTTTTACTGACCGGGTCTGTCAACAGTCATAAGTTGTCACCGGGTTCCGGGGATACCGGCCAACTCCGCCTGTAAAGGTCAGCCGGGGAAATTATATTCCCCGGGCCTTCAAGCACCTAGGTGTCGGGTCACGACGGTGCGGGGCTCAGTTGGGAGAAGTGATTGTTTTCAAGGGGGATAGCTGGTTTCTTCAACTCATTCTCTCTGGAGATTCAATAAGGTAAGGTTTCCCCTAGCATTCTACACTTAGCAAATAAAATGAAAAAGATCCTGCAGGGTTAGAAACACTTCATCTAAC
>MU224807.1:4370-21483 GCA_018584345.1 Thuja plicata | reverse complement strand
TCTTCAACTCATTCTCTCTGGAGATTCAATAAGGTAAGGTTTCCCCTAGCATTCTACACTTAGCAAATAAAATGAAAAAGATCCTGCAGGGTTAGAAACACTTCATCTAACTATAGTCATGTTTAAACATTCAAAACATCAATAATACTCTGACATACTACACTAAATATCAAATAAATACATAACCATCAGTTAGAACTTCATCAGTAGCGAGGGAAAAGAGGTCGTTAATCTATTTTAACATATAAGAGTAGAAGACATAAAGAAAATAAAACGTGAAATACCATTAACTCAGAAGCAAGAATGCCAACAACATCATTGCAAAGAATTCTTCCTTCTTTATTAATGTCTCTTCCAACAAGCAATGGTGCGTGATACAATGGTGGCTCCAGGGGAGCATCTAACTATTGAAAATAGAAAAAAGGAGCATTGAGCTCTGCAACTTAAAATGAGAAATCACTTCGCTATTACTATGAACAACAAAATCATTAATTTTGCCGACCCTTGGAAATGGGATGGTCTGGCTATTTATACAATTCTCTTCTAACCCTAACCCTATTTTACATCATGTTTCAATAAAATACAATATCTGGGGGCCGGTACTACCTGCGCCACCCTACAAAAGACCTTGAGACAGAATAGGCCTGCCATGTCAGAAGAATGAGACAAGAATATATAGCGGAAGGATCAGCCTCGAGAAGAGAGCCAGGAAGGAGAAGGGAGAAAGTAGGTCCCCTAGGGATTGAGGCTACATGCCTCATAAATGGGAAATGTGGCACCCTGTCTCCAATGCACTAGGTGTACCTCTGAGTGTCGCCTCAAGAAGACCATCCTATCAGAAAACCAACTGTTAAGTCAACGCTTCCTTGATGTAGCCAACCACCTTCTGACAACCTTTATTAACCGCTTCTGAAAGTGACCGGTTGGCCTTGGGGACCGGGACATGGATCACTTGAAAGAATACAAAATTTTGGATCCGGGACTCCGGGATCTGGGAACTTACATCCCCAAAAGAATAAAGAATACCCAATGTTGGAGTTTTCTCTGGCCTCCAGAGAAAAATCAAGGTTGTTTATTATCATTGAAAGCCTGGAGGAGGTGGGAGATGCCATCCTCATCAATATCTTTTAAGCTGGCCCTCCAGTGCTTGGCCATTTCAATTTGTTCCCCCAGGTCCAGAACATTCTCTTTAAACTCATCAGCCATCTTTGCCGCGTCATGACCGCTAAGTATCATGCGGGTTAATTTTGTCATCTGGGCACCATCTATCCCCTCTAAGGATTGATACTGGGACTTCATTATTTCATCAAAACTCCCCAAAAATGAATCTTCTGGGGTACATGTATCTGTGCTGAGGGGATCAGCCTCGGAAGTCTTTATTACAAAAGACTTATATAAATTGAAAGAATATTTTACCGCATTGATTTTATCTTGCAGAAACCCTACCAGTTGCTTGGTTACCTCCAATGTGAGGTCAAGTCTAGAGTGTTGGGTTCTCACAAAATCAAATGATTCATCCCCCAGAATTTTGGATTCAGAAATCATATCCTCCCCCAGGTTAAGGAGTTCTTCGAGCTCCGCCTTCCATGCTTGATAATTTTTGGTATCACCCTCCCATAGGTCAATGAGAGTCTCCACCTGGTGTATAACCTATCGGGCCATATATAAATCTGAGAGGGTGGACACCAGGAAATGTCAGGTGTTTCCTATCTGCAGGGCGACCCACTCATCCATTGCCTGGGCTTTCTTCTTCATTACTCGCAGGGAGTCTATGTCACTCTGTGGTAGATCTTTAGAGGTGGAGGCTTCCGGAGGAGCATCATTGATGGGTTGAGCTAGCTCAGTGAGCAACCCCAAAAGGTTTGTGTTCTTTGCCTTTTCTTCTTTGAGCCTCTGGGCTTCTTTCTCATAACGGGCCTCCACTACCCTTGTTGCCTCCTTCACCAAGTCCACCTCGCCCTGCTTTCCCCTTTTTCCAAGCGATACCTCTGCAACGTTATAATCTTCGGGCTTTGGGGATGCTTCATTGGTGCCTGGAGGAGGTGTTGCCACAATGACAACTGTTTCTCCACCTAGCCCAGTTCAAAGAGTATGAACTGTCCGGGCTTTCTTGGCCTTTGGCGGGGCCTGGACTTGGGCCATCATTTTGGCCAGGGAGAGAGGAGTTACGGGAGTGGATGAATCCTTTCTTTTTCTGCTCTCTATTAGCCACTGAGGTGGTAGGGGTGGCCTTCCTGCCAGAATTTGTTCCCTCGATTCTTCCCTAGTGTCCTATGGCTATTGTTCCTCAGTGACGTGGACCTCATCCATCCCTCTCCCTGCATCTACTTCTTCCATAGCAACATTTCCTTCATCAACTTCCGTCTCCTCAGCCCTATCCTCTGTATCTATTACTTTGTTTGGACCTTGGTAGGCTTCCTCAGGGATTTCTTCTTCATGCTGCTCTTCTTCTACTACCGGGGCTTCTTCCTTTGTTGGCACCTCTTTTGGCAGTAGGGGAGGTGTTGGGCCGAGATTTAGAGTTTGGGCCGTGGTAATCACCTGCCCAAAGGTTGCTCCCGGGAGTGGCCCTTGGAACGTGGTGGCTGGGGTTACGGTTATTCCTAAAGGTTCGGTTCCCCCAGCAGATGCCATTTGTTCACCTTGCCTTTTTTGGTCCACCCCCAGACCCTGCATCGCTTGATCCCTGTAGGAAATCTCCAACTCTGGCTCTTTTTCTTCTACCTGCTTTTCTTGTTCCTGTGCAGGCTCTTGTTCAGGAGCCTCTTGCTCTGCAGCTCCCTGTTCTGCCCTAGGGACTTCTGTCTCTGTTTGTCTATTGTCCCCCTACAAGTTTTCAAACTCATCAGCTGTAAATACATCATCAAATTCCTCTTGTGTAGGGGGACTGGATGGGACCTCAGCAGGCTCTGCTTCCCTCTCCAGCTCCGGGGAACTGGAAGAGAGGATTTCCACTTGTTGGGCTTGGGACGTTCCCAACCCTGGCTCTGCCTTAGGATTTTTGTGGAGCCTTTTCTTTCTCTGGGTTACCAAAGGTGGTCCCGCATCCCTTATTGCTGCCACTTCCATGGGATCCACCCCCGTTTCCTTTACCATTAAGGCTGCCAATGACGGGGAGGAAGAAGATGAATTGGCCAGGCCATGAGCAGCGGAGTGGCCAGCCGCGTTATTAATTGCTCCCTCATCTGTTGGGACGCTGCCACTAATTGTTTGATTTGTTCCTTGATGGAGACTTCTTGCATAAGAGGGGTCGTGTCTATTCTTTTTCCTTTATCTACTCCCTGTGAAGAAGTGCCGGCCCCCGGAGTCAACTTTGGTGTCGACTGCGGAGTCAATTTTGGTGCCGGCTGGGCTGCTCGATGGGTACTTTCAGGGCACACCTTCTTGAAATAGGCGTGACTTCACTTGACCACCTCTCAAGTGAAGTCCTCAATTGTGGGCCCTTCTTAGGTGTCCTAGTTTACTGGTGGAAGATTCCTTGTGTCGATCCCCTTCGCCTTGTACTGGGGATCGGTAGTGGGGGCGGCATCTGAGAAGTCTGCCGGGAACCTCTAGAGCTTCAACTTCTGTATCATACCAGTTGTCATTCTGACATAGTGCCTACTCAACACCTCCACATCATCTTGGAAATCTACCTAGAAGTCCTCCATATGGATATGATGGGGCTCTAAAGCTGGGGGCAGTGCCGTCGCTATCTTTCCATGCGGATCAAAATTTTTCCGCGCTAAGTAAAATCCCCCCAAGTTGTAACTTTTTAGTTCATTATCCGCCTCCTTTGCGGCGGCCAGGCTGCATGTGTAGTTCCAATAGGTGATTAGGAATGGAATGTTGGGTATCTTTTTCAAGGCAAAGAGGGCATGCACCTCCATCATTTGATTGCAATACTCCAAGAGCACGATCTTGTCCCCACAAAGTTTGGGCAACAAGTAGGGTTTCTCAGAGAAGCCAGTGACCCTAATGTAGGTGTGCTTTTGGAACTAAATGTAATAATGTCCATAACTATGGACCAAATTCATCGCCTCTGAGGACAGGCGGTATCCAGCATCCCGGGTGGGTTTAAGTAGATGATAATAAACGAACGCGTCATTTACCAGGCAAAAACTGGGGAAGTTGGCCTCCCATTGAACTTTTGGGAAATGGTCCCACGGTGCCTTTTGTCTTGGGCCAATCCTGAGCACGCTGTTTGTAAGTAGGCCATGGGCGTCGAGACTCTACTGCACTAGGGCCTAGAAAATATAGGAAGACATGTAGAATTTCTTCTTCCTGTTTAGTTGCGGGAACTGGGAGTCGACATGGTTGGAAATTATTGTTTCCCAGTCGAAGTATCCTCCCTTGGTGGAGATGCCAAGGAGGAAGTAATACATACATCTAGAAAACTCTTGGGCGGAGGGCTGCCCAAAGACTCGGGCCAACGCTATCATTCCCATCTGAATGCTCTCTTTGAACTCGGAGCGGGGAATCTCTATCTTCATTCTTTTAGGGTCCCTCTTTGGAGCCTTGAGCCAATGGGTATTCATATATACCCAGGCGACATCCTCCAACTGTGTGAATTGGGCCAAGGCATCATTCCTTGTAACCACTGAGGCCTTATCAAATTGTGGGATTCCCAGGCTTGCCTGGAATGTGACTGGGTCAAGGGATACCAGAGGAGTAGGGTATCTAGTTGGTTCTGCGGCCGTGAGCATAACGGCTCGAACAGAAGAGTTGTAGTTGGTGGCCAGTGTTAAAATAAGCTTCGAAGATTGCACAGAGCATGGGAAACAAGCAGCCTTGAGGATTTCGGAGTCCCCGACATTGATTGCCAGCTAATCTCCAGCCTATCGCTGGATATACATTATTTTTACCAAGGCCTACATCTCTGGCCATGTTTCGACGCTAGTGTCAGTGATAAGTTTGACTTTGGACTCAATCTTTGAGCCCATGATGGCATTGTCCTGCATGAACTTCATGGTCAGGGGCATCTTTTCCAAGGCCTTCTCCATTTTAGATTTTACTGCCGCCCTGGTGGCTGCCGCAGAAGGTAGCTCTGGACTTCCAGGTGGAGAGGATGCGGATGCTTTAGACATGTTTGGGAAATGAACTCTGAAAACTTGCAAGGCAAAGTGACTGTCAGAACATGTTAATCAAAATAAATATTTCAGGGTCCGGAGATCTTACCACTGTGATGTTTGCTTTTCCTGAAAAGTTAGTTTCATTTAAAGATAACCAAAAAGCAAACGCATCACATGAACTTAAGATTTTATTAAACATCTGGGTTTGGGGATTTTATCACACTCGACGAAGAAATGGGATGGATGATGGTAGGGGACCCAGAGCCCAGAGAAGTATCCGTTGGTGAGGATGTGTAAAAAGGTAAGTCATTGAGCCCACGTGGGTGCCACGTGCGTAGGTATTAAATAGAAGTCATGGCGATGACGGTGAAGCCAACTGTCTGAACGCGTGAAAAGTGAAGGCCACTTGGCTGGAATTGATTGTACACATGGGACATAAATGAGGGTCTGACTAGTTTTATGGAGGAGAGAGAAAACCACCTTTTGAAACTAGCCGAGAGCCGAGTTTCAAATAGGTGGTTTTCTTCCCTGAAATGAGTTCATGGGCGAAAAACCAGCAACACAGGCGACTCGACCACCTTGTCAATCCACCCAGAAGGATATACATGAAGGCTGAGGGATATATACATAGAAACAGAGGGATATACAAAGACTATAGATAAATATACAATGCGGAACAATGTCTGCGGGAAACCAGGCAAGGCATAGTATATACATCTATCTACAAACTAACTACTTCTGCACAGAGGGTGAAAAACCCTCTGGTAGAGCCAACCCACCAACAGGTGGTGGAACCAGAAAAATAGAAGACAGACAATATAGAAAGATGACAAACAAAAGCAAAACAAGAGAAACACCAAACAAACCAGGAGAAAATAGAAAGGCGGGAACAAAAACACCTACCTGAGAATGCTGAAAGGTGGAGGAAAGGAGTTAATACCACAAGAGCTCTGCAGCAGCTACGGTTGTCAAACGGTCACTGTCCGCTACCACGAAGCACTCACAATTGCCTGAAAATGATGGAGGTTTAAAGCACTGATTATCGCTAACTCTCTACAAATCGCTCTGTTAATCACTCTGAAATCGCTCTAAGTGAAAGTTTTAATCACGGTAAATGTGAAAATGACAGATAAGTTCTATTTATACCCGTGGTAAAAAGGGTAATCCTCCTCCTTCCGGCAATCTCTAGACAAGCAAACCTCTGGACCCCGAGCCCGGGGATTCCTCATGACGACACCCTTAAGAACATCATGGCGAAGAATCTTGGAGTCTGGAGTCTGGTTCCCAATGAAGAACGACCTCTGGGACCGGAGTCCCCGAGGCGAAAAACCAAACAAGAAAAAAACAACAACGGGGAAGAAAACCCCGGAGAAAGAAAAACAAAAGGAAAAGACAAGGCAAAGCCGCAAGAAAAAACAAACAAAAAGAAAAAAGGGGGGACCCAACATTTTGCACACAAAATGTAGGGACGGGGATGCAGGGCATAACACAAGTTAGAACAAGCTTAGGATAGATAGGGTTCTTATCAAATCTACATAGCGTTTTCATACTTAGGCTCTTTTCCATGAACAAGGATAAACTGGAGGCCTGGAGATATTTGCAGAGCTAAGGAAAAAATGGAAAGGAACCATACAAGCTGGGATCTATCCTTGTGGGAGCCTCATTTAATCCACCTGTAGCCAAAATTCGCATGATGGGGAAATTTTGGATAACATTTTGGCAATTTCTGTGGGATGTCTACCTGCTATACATTGAGAACTAGTGGCCTTTGACATCCATTGGGAATAGGAGTCATCACTTTTATACTAGATCAAAGACCTCTAGGAAGGCATGAAGACTTGAGCTAGGAGGAGGAACAACTTAACTATGCAGAAGCACTTCTTGGAAAGTAGGAAACTAACCTAGAAAGTAGGGACAGAAAGAAAGGAAACATATTTACAAATATTGACAAGGAAGGACAAACCTCAAAACAAAGTTTCAAGTGGAATCCATTAACAAAAATGGGCAAGGGGTCTCCTCCAACAGTAGATAACTAGAAAGCATTATGCTCCTTGTGCTCAGTGATGATGAATGGACCTCTCTAGAAGGAATCAAATTTAGTATGTCTACCAGGCTTAGTCTTGAACTCATCCCATTTGAGGACTACATCCCCAATTTTGAAATTTCTAGCCCTGGCTCTTTTATCAAAACTTTTCTTTGTTTGCATATGATGGAATTCCATATCTTTCATGGATTTATCTTTGTGTTCCTCTAATTCCATAATCTAAGCATACCTAATTTGCAAAGGATCTCCTTCTTCAAACAAGACATATTGAGTAGCCAAGTCCAAAGCTGGCAATTCAGTTGAAATGTACAACTTAGATGCTCTTCCATACACTAACATGTAAGGAGAATTCCCAATGATCCTTTTTGGGGTAATTCTGTCTAACCATAAGGAAAATTTCAATTTGGTGTGCCAATCTCTTTGGTTATCTTGTAGGGTCTTCTTGAGTATCCTAATCAAGTTCTTATTAGTTGATTCTGCCAAACCATTTCCCTGAGGGTAATAGTTTGAACTTGTGTTCAACTGAGAACCATGTCTTATTTCCCACTCTGAGACTTTGAGGCCTGTGAAAGCTAATGCATTGTCTAAAACAATGGAGTCTGGGACACCAAATCTGTGAATTATATCACCATAAAAAATTAGGACAACATTCTCATTTGCCTCTTTCAATGCAACTGCCTCTGTCCATCTAGTGAAATAATCTGTTACAGTAATTATCCATTTATGGCCTGCACTAGATGGAGGATTAATCATGCCAACAAAATTTATGCCCCATCTCATGAAAGGTTGCTCTATTTTGATGGGCCGAAGGGGCAAGGCCGAAAGCCTTTCCTTTCCTACAAACATGGCACACTTGATGCTTTTTCTAACGTAATCATGACTATCCTTGAAGATAGATGGACAATAGTATCCAACCCTCATGATCTTAAAAGTAGCAGTCCTAGGAGAAAAATGACCTCCAGAAGGTCCATCATGAAATTCAAATAGGACATTTGCTATCTTTTTTGAATAAATGCATCTCAAAAGGACACCATTGTGGTACTTTCTAAAAAGAATTTCATCTATCAACACAAAGGGAATGGATTGTAATCTGTAGTACCCTCTTTTTTCTAAATCTAGATCTATAGGGCATTCCCCTATTTTCAAGAAATCAATCATGTTAGGCAACCAACCTACTGCCTGGGCATGATCTTTTGTCAAATGCACAACTAGAGATGCATTCTCTTGCTATTGTTCTCTTAGGGTATCATCCTCTGTTAGTTTCTCACATAAGCCCCTCCCTCTAACTAGTTTAGTGATTTGGACATCAATGCCATATTCCATGGCTTTGGTAATCCAACCAGCTCTTTTTTCATTCAAGTCTCTAGAGAGAAAGAACTCTTTGACACTTGGATGAGTGACCCTTAGTTGCACTTTGTTTTCGGTTAACAGATGTCTAAAATTATTTAGGATTTTGACCATAGCAAGCACATATTTTTCTACAAAGGAATACCTTTGTTCATATTCTTCTACACCATTTCTAAAGAAAGCAATAGGTTGCTCCAATCCTTCAGAGTTTTCTTGAGTCAATATTGCAGAAATAACATCTGATCCTCCAAAAGAATAAAGGATAAACTCCTTACTGAAATTAGGATTCAATATGGTAGGAGCTTCTGTCAGAGCTTCTTTGATAGCTTGAAAATTGGCTTTCCCTTCTTTGCTCCAACATAAAGATTTATTATTCTTCAACATTGTTGTCAAATGATTTAATAAGTCTGCAATATTAGGCAAGAAATGCCTGACAAAGTTAATCCTTCCTATGAAAGGTTGAATAATTTTCTTCTGATGTGGGAGTGGGAGCTCTAAGATAGCTGCAATCCTCTCAAGATCTACTGTAATTCCTTTCTTGGATACTATATATCCCAACAATTTCCCTTCATGAACTGCAAATACACATTTCTTGGGATTAAGAGATATCCCAAACTCTTTACATCTTTCAAATATCTTCCTCAGATGTTTGATATGATCTGCTGCATGCTTAGAATAAATAGTTATATCATCTAAGTAGACCAGTACCAACTTGTACATGAGGCTTTTAAAGGCCATATCCATTGCCTTTTGAAAAGTAGCACCTATATTAAACAAACCAAAGGGCATTTTTTGATAAGCCATGGTTCCCCATTTGGTTGTAAATGTAGTCTTATATTGATCTTCTTCATGAAATAGGATCTGATTGTACCCTGAATAGTCATCTAGTAATAAAAATCTCCCAGATCTAGAGACAGATTGCAGAATTTGCTCTATAGATGGTAGTGGATGGAGGTCCTTTAGGGAGGCCCTGTTCAGGTCGCTGAAGTCAACACATAATCTGAGTTCCCCATTCTTCTTCCTAATAGGAACAAGGTTGGAAACCCAACTAGTATTCTTGATGGGGTAAATAATTCCACTTTTGATAAGTTTTAGCACTTCTTTGTGCATAAGTGGTTCAATCTTTGGGGTTGACAGGCCTTTTCTTTTGTCTGACTGGTTTGGCATTAGGCTCCAATTCAATTGTATGTTGAGAAAGTGTAGGATTGAAACCCTTGAGGTCTTCATACTACCTAGTAAAACACATCACTAAACTCCTTGAATAACTAAGTATAGGCATCTTTCTACAGATCAGTGTTTACCTTCCCAAACTTTAAGGTTTTACCTAGTTCAAGTTCTAGATCAGCGCAATGTTTTTGCTGAACTACTAGGCCAAATTTACTCTTCTGTGCTTGGTTATCTCTATTGAAGACATATTTTAGGGTGACAAGCCCATTAGGCATCTTATTAGACCTTATCTGTACTATATAATCATCATAATTTTGCATCAACCTATCTTGATTATGCTCTGAAAAAATATCTTCCTCAAATAAGAGCTGCAGAATTTGCTCATCATTGTCAAACACTTGCCAATTAAAATCATTGTCGGGGATAGAGGCCTAACAATTACTTTGATATGTTTTTGATCCTTCTCTTTTGAAACACTATTAGGAATGTCATACTGGGATCCTACAATAGCTAATCTATCCGCATTCTGATTTAATTTTCCAGGGATGGCAACAATATTGAAAGCATGGAAATCTTCTATAGAATCCCAAACTCGATGCTTATATGCTCTCATTTTATCATTTTTTGTTTCACTTACCCCTCTTACTTGGCTAACTACCAGCTCACTATCACCATATACCTTCAAGGCTTTGATACATCTCTTTCTAGCCCACTCCAATCCATTTACTAGGCTCTCATATTCAATAGTGTTACTAGTGCAAGAAAAATTGAACCTAAAAGCTGCATAATATTTTTCACCTCTAAGAGAGACTAGCATAGCACCACCACTAGCACCATGTCTACTTCTAGAACCATCAAAGTATAGTTCACAAAATTGGTTTCTCTGATCTTCTGGCTCAGTGTCTATTTTGAAAAGATTTGGCTCCTTGAATCCATTCTCTTGTATCAAGTAACTCCCAAAACTAGCATTCCCAATAACATTGTCTTGGGCCTCTGAAGCTCCTTCTGATTCCAAATCATCTAGATAGATATTAGGGATATCTTCTATCTTAGTTTTTTCCTCTCTGATGATTGGGAAATCATTACTGTCAAGTGCAAGGTATCTTTTATTGAGTACATTGGACACATAAGGCTCTATATGGTGTGCTTCCAATGATTCAAAATTGATAGTAACCTTAGTTCCATATCTAGTATGGAAAAGCATATGAGACCAGTCAGAATAAAGATAGCCTCCTATCTTGGCTGTGAATTCCCTTGATAAACATATGGAAAATAGGGTAGGGAGGTCTATGATATATATATCAAGGAGGATAGAGAAATTAGGACTTGCATGAAGGATTAGGCTTGTATTGTTTTCTATGCCTATGGTATTTATTGAGGAACCATCAAGCTGGGTCACTTTATTTTGGAAGGATTCATATTTAAGTCCTAAGTGGTCAGCTACCTTTTTGGGCATGATAGAGCTAGTAGCACCACTATCTACCATGCAATTATGTACTAAAAATCTTCCAATGATTAAGGATACATAAAAGGGAGGTGGTTTTAAGTTCTTACCTTGCATGGCATCTGCCTTGGAGTTGTTTCTTGAAGTCTCTTCCTTTTGATCAGTGTTAACCAACACTATCTTAGTAACTTATTTTGTAGGCTATGGAGGAATTAACCCCTAATTCATTGCCTTTTTGAATATCTCAGGTTGTCCTAGAATAGCTAAAGAGTCCCACATGGACATAGTGACATTTACCTTCTTCATGTTGTCCACAATGTTGAAGGGCACTACTGTGTGCACTCTACGGTGTTTCTTTACTATGATAGGCTCAATTTCCATTGGACTCTGGACTTCTTTTACTAGAATGGTGAGAGTCTTCTTTTATATGATAGGAGTAAATAGATGTGAAGATTTTTCAGATGTAGAAGCTTTAGCCCCATCTCCCGTTTGCTCCATGTTTTGATCTCTTCTTTTAGATCTAGTGTTGGAAGCAATTGGAGACTCATTATTCACTCCATTGAAATCTTGTTCCTCTCAATTGAAAAGAGAAGTCCCTTCGGCATGTATATCTTGTCGGGGCATTGATCCACTAGAAGAGGCTTCTGATTGAGCATTTGAGGCATTCTACACCATGAGTGCTTGATGCACCCTTCCATTTAAACATGTTGTCTGATTATGGGATTGATTGCAAGGATAAAACCATTCCATATCTATAGCAAGATATTTTTGACTTGGGATCACATCCCTGGCTGGATTTGCAGAGTTAAGAGGGGAAGAGTTATAAGTCTGAGACTGCCTTTGACTAAAATTTTGGCTTTGTCCCTAATAACCTCCTTGATATTGGGGCCTATTTTGCTGATAAAATTGTCCCTAATTTTGATGTTGTTGATTGGGATTTTGGTTTTGTGGCTGAAAGGATAGTCTACTCCCCTGGTCCTGCTTCTCTAAGTTGGTAAAAGTTTTGGTTAGAGTCTTCAGCAAGTTAGTCATTTCTTGCTGATGACTTTGCATCTCTTGTTGACTGCTTCTTAATTCAAGTAATTCTTGAGAAGGGACTGTCATTGGTTTCTCATAGCTATTGGTAGCCTCAAGTGCTATCACAGTGGGTATGGGGGTAAAAGGAGGTATTTGCAAAGGTACAGTGGGCTGGAGGGTAGGAAAAATGGGCATGGGTGGCCTTATAGCTATCATGCCTACCTGGATTAAAAAAATTTCAGCCTTGACAGCTATGTCAAAAGCCTGAGGTAACGAGGTACCTCCCATGTATTGGATCATGACAGAGACTTGACCATTCAAACATTGCAAGAAGTATAGGAAAGCATGGTTAGCTGATGGCCTTATTGAGACTGGGATTCTATTCCATGTCTTGAAGATTCTATTATTAAAGTCTATTATTTGTTCCTGAGGATCTCTCTTTATGGTTGCTAGTTTCTCAATCAAAGATAGGTTATCATATTTATCCTCAAAGTATTTACTTAATGAATCCCCTAATCCATCCCATTAATTAATAGAACCAACAGCTAGAGTTCTAATCCATTCTAAGGAATTATCTTTGAAAGAGGCTTCTAATAGCTTGGTAGCCACATCTTCTTCTGTTATATTATGTATACTACAGATAGTAGTCACATCTCTTATGTGTTCAAATGCTGTTGTTTTTCCTTCACTTGTGAAATCAGGTAGACTCTTGAGTGCTACCAAGGGCACATCATGATGTTGAGAAAAGTTTAACATGATTCCTTGATTGAAGGGTGCAAAAGAAAACTGCCTGGCCATTGTAGGAACTATAACTTGCTGAGTAGTAACTATGTGAGTTGTATCTGTGTTGAATAGTGGAGTTGAGTCTTCTTGTAGCTCTCTAGTTAGAGATCTTTCTCTTCTTCTATGGTGAAAAGGAAAAGGTCTCTCCTCTGAGGCAGGTGGTGTAGACTGTACCCTCCTTGTAGGGGGTGTTCTTTGAGATGTTCTGTGGTAACTTATTTTTAGAGGTAACTGCAAGAACTCATAAGGCTTTGAGCTTCTTGTCTCAACTTTTCTCATAAACTTTAAACAGGACTAGATCTTCTATTTTGTACCAATGGAGTTGCCAGATATACTTTCAGAATGAAACCTCTTCTAGGTTTGTACTATGCAATCAATATATCAGAGATATCATAACTTTCAAGATGAAATTCTTTTGGTGGTCCCACCAGGCATGCCACAATTTTTATACACTAAATTTTGCACCCTATTCAATCTCTCATAGTCTTGATAATCTAGTATAACATGGGAATCATTTCTAGGTTGTGGGACCTTTGCTAACTGAAATGAGACCTCCAGGTTCTAGGTTAGTTCCTCTTGGATTATCACCTTAATTTTCTCTTTATGAATGAAAGTAAACTGGATAGGAAAAGGGATAGAAGGATTTATGAAAGGGAAAAGATTGATAAGCAAACTATCCTACTAGGTGATACACCAAAGGTAATTTTCTGAATTGAAACACAACAATCAATCTTAGAAAGAGGACTTGAATCTAATAGAACACAAATTTCTAGATAGACTTGCATAAGTGTATAGTCAGAAAATGGAAGCACTTTCATTGTAGACTAGTTTATCCTTCTGAGTAAGTGGTTTTGGGGTCATGTCAAGCACCTTGAATGAGTTCCTAATTTAGACCTGGCTTTCCCCCTGTTCTGCCCCAATTCTCCACCTTTCTCTGGCCAATTTCTGGCATTCTGGACTGCAAATCTGAGATCTTTGACCTCAGGGTTAGGGTCAAAATTTTGGGTCTATGTCAACCTCGACCCTATCCTAGGTCAAGATCAACCTCACCCCTGACCTAGGTCAAGGTTGACCTCAACCTTGACCCAGGGTGCAAATTTTAGGGTCCCACAGTTTCCGGATGTCGGTCTTTGAAAAAGTTAATTCCCGCTTCTGGGTTGGGTGTTTCGGGTTCCGAAGTGATGATTCCTAAATTATATTTAAAATAGGTCCTCTCCTATGGGAAAAGGATTTAATGGGAATTTAATTCTCCTATGTCAGCCTCCTTAGAAGATTATGCCCTAATTTCATATAAAAGGAAGTTTTCTCCTCCCATTTTCTCTAAGTGATATTAAGCATAATAAACTATCACTAAGAAATATTGAGAAACTAAGTCCTCTATGGAAGCATAAGCATCATCAAGTGAAGATTCAAGCAAGCAATCAAGTAATATTTGAAACAAGGATTCATCCATCATCAAGCATCCATTCATCAAAGAGATCCATGGGAGGCCATTGAAGGATTCAAACTACATAGTGCCCTTTTTTGTGATCTCTCCATCCACTTTCTTCCAAGCCTCTTCATAATCAAGAACCCATTCAATATTTGGTGTTGGAGATCTACAATAAATTGATTGAAGACATCCTACATTCTAAATTCTAGATCTATTGGTGCATACATACTTGTGGATTCAAGGATTCAAATCCCCCACAAGGACTTTTACAATCAAGGTGAATTTATGCATTTACTTTGTTTAATTCTGCAATTTCAATTATATATATTTGAGGTTAATTCCAAAACTGGGGTTTGACCAAGGCAAACCCACCCCCCCAACAAGAAAATATCTTTTTCTTGTAGGTACAGGTTTAGGATTGAAGATTTGAGCTCAGATTTAGATACCCTTTTTAGCGAACTATCAGGATCCGCGAACAAATTTTATGTTAGACCTATGCAGGTCAGGGTTGAGATTATTGGGTCAGCGGTGAGATTATTGGGTCAAGGTCGACCTTTTTCATAAGACAGTGTCAGATCGGAAAACTATTTCTGGGTTTTGTTCTTCTCCGCGTTTCCTTTTCGGATCATAATTCAAATTTTCCAAAAATAGAGTACAGACCTCATAAAATAGCATTCTTTGATCTACAATTCTTTAAGGTTAGTAATCCCTCTCATCCTTTTCAATTACTGTCATATATCATATTTACTTAATAATAAAATATAATTTGAGATCTTCTTCCTTTCTCTCATTTCCAAATGATGATTCACTTGTGCATTGATCCTTCTTTTGGGTTAATCAACTTGGATCTTTCATTTGTGCATTTGGGGATAAAAGAGGAACATCTTATCTTCCTTCCCCCTACATGCTTAATCACATACACAAAATTAAAAATTAAATGTAACGGTTAAGGAAACACAACATACCTAATCAATTTTCTTCCTTTACATTTTGGTGAACCCGCGATAGACAACTCTTTCTTTTTTGGTGTTAGGTTTACATGTTTATGCTAGTCTTGCATGTTCTTTCAATTACATTTAAATTTCATAAATCAATATCTTGTTTTAGTTCATTTACATTGCATTGGTGTATGAGCTTTACCACTTCTAGTCCTACATATAGTATTCTGGTTAGAAGAAGCCATAGACTTATGGGTTCCTTTGATCCTGAGTCTTCCTCTCCTTTCCTTAGGATCCTGGATGATAACTTGATAACTCATGATTCCAATCCTTCTATGAAGCATAAATCTTCTCATTCATCTCATGATGAGGATGATGCCTTAAGAGTTCCTCCTGAACAAGTGCAAAAACACTCAACTGAACTTGATAAAATGGGAAATTGGCTTATCCAAGAAAACCATAATCAAGATTCCATCCAAGCTATAGAGGCTCTAAAGAAAGTCCTACGTGATAATGATCAAGGTGTTAACTTCTTGTGTGGTCTTACTCATCTTGTGCATTCAAATGTTAAACCTTTAGCTCAAGAGGCTCAAGAATTAGGATATACACCTCCTATCACTAGTCAAGGACCTTCTTCTTCTCCTAGCATTCCTACTTATACTCCTTTGATGACTACATCTATCCCAATTGAATCTATTCTTGTGAGTGCTCCTATGGTATCTCTACCTAGCTCACAACCTTCATATAATAATGTGCCTTTTACTTATTATAATCCCCTTCCAGGTGTGGTTCCTAATGTTCCATTGGTTGTGTCTTCTATTCCTGCTTCTTCCTACACTTTCCCTAGTGTTCCTAACATTTCTATGCCACCTGTTTCCTCTAATGATTCTATAATCATTAGTTTGGCTCAAACTGTGTCATCTTTACAACAAAAACTTGCATCCTTAACCCGATCCAAGTTTAGCATTCCTACATGTGACATGGGTAGTCCTTTATCCTTAGACATCATTCATGCTATTGTCCCTCAACAAGCCGATATGCCTCATCTTGAGAATTACAATGGTAAAGGAAATCCTATCACTCATGTTAAAAAATTTCAAATCCTTTGTAGTGATTATGCTCATGACCATAGGATTTTAGCTAAATTTTTTGCTAGAACTTTTCATGATAAGGCTTTGCAATGGTATTTTTCTTTACCTCCTTATTCAATTGATTCTTTTCCTAAACTTGCTACTACCTTTTGTGCATGTGTAAATGGGTACCTGTCAGAAGCAACACAAACACTCAATAGATCATTATATTAGCATCATGGGGTTAGTAAAAATATGAAGAACATAGAGAACCCACTAAAACCGACCTATTGCCTTCTAACTAGGAGGAGTGTGACCAACAACATATCAGCCCTCAGAAATGCTATTGAATCAGTGACTAATACAACCTAGCATGAAGGATTTTGATTAAAAACAAGCTAAATGACAATAAAAGCATGCATTTTAACTCTAAATGATGAAATGGAAGTAACAAGCTAGCATGTAATAAGATGTAATGTAATTCTATGATGAAAATGGCAGCATAATAATACAATTTTAATCTCTAGTGAAGGCTTATTTTCTCTCAAAATAGGCTTCTATTTATAGAAGAATGGGAGAGAGAGGGGGGGACAAGGTTCATTTATGAACTAGGAGGCCCAATAAATGAATATATAAGAGTTATTAATGCCTAAGGCATTAATAAGGCATGGGAGAGACATGGGCTTAAGGTCCTCATAATAATGAAGGCATTAATAAGGCATGTGGGGGTGTAAGAAGATGGCTTGAGAAAGTGGACCTTAAGGAGGGTCAAGCTTGAGAAAGTGGACTTTCTCAAGTGGGTGGAGTTGCTAAGCATTCC
>MU224806.1:1069533-1087759 GCA_018584345.1 Thuja plicata | reverse complement strand
TGTAAATTTGCAACAATGCCCAATGTGTAACATAGGTAGGAATCATCAAGATCAAGTATCCAAGAAGATTCCTTATAAAGTACTATGACACATTCCATTAAAACCAAGGTTTGAGAGGATGTTCAAACGTAAGGAGTTGGAAAAATATATGGATTATCATGCACAAGAGAGGAGCCAAAATTGTATCATTTGTATGGCTGCGATAGAAAATATTGCAAAGAGGTTGAGGAAAGATGACCACATTTAAGAAATGAGCCAAGGAATGGAAGAATTTCTCTAGCAATGGATGGTGTCAATCCTTTTCGAGATCTTAGAACCAAATATTCTATTTGGTGAGTTTTAAATATTAACATCAAACTTCCCCCTCAATGGAAATGAAAAAGGTGCATGCAATATTAACTCTTATCATACTAGGTACTAGAAAACATGAATGCAAAGTGCTTTGTTGAAGATTATATGAATAAATTTCAATTCAGCTAAAACCTTGTTAAATTTTTTGTTTACTTAGGGAAATATCAAGTAAAGGATATGGATGCATACATGTAGCCCCTCATTTCTGAGCTTTGTGAATTATGGGATGGTGTAAATATGGATGATGTATAAAGACCTATCAATGATATAAACTTTCTCATTCATGCTTTTCTTATCTCGACAATTTATGATGCCCCAAGGATCTCTATTTGTTGTAGTAATATATTATAAGTTATATTTTTAATTATTGTGTTCATTGTACCATTTACTAAATATGGTTTCCATTCTTATTTCAAGGCTACAAACAAAGGGGAAACATGGTTTCCCATCATGTAGGCCAAAATTTTTGTATAGTCAGTCGAAAAATCTTAATAAAACTATATATGATAAGTATAGGCAATTCTTACCAAAAAATCATTTCTATTGAGTGCATGAGAAATATAAGTTCAGTGGAAAGGAAGTGGAAATGAGGAAGCCAAGAACAATGAACCTTGCTAGGTGGAAAGCCATATATGACAAAAGAGAAGGGACAATATTTCCACTAAGAATGAAAAGACTATCTATTTTCTACAAATTATAATATTATGAGAGCTTACCAACCACCCACCTACTCGAAACTATGCACATAGGAAAAAATGTGGCAGAGTTATGAAAGGATCTACAAGTTGTCAATATCATGTTGAACATGTGGATGTATGGAGACAACTCATATGTTCATGCTCAATGGAATTTTACATCATAGGAGAAAGAAAACATCATTGATACAATGAAAATTATAAGAGTTCCTTCTAGCTTTGGTGAGAAAATAAACAACTTATTCACGCGAGATGCATAAGAGTTGTCAAGCCTAAAGACACATGATTGACACAATTGGATAAAGGTAGCTTTATAGCACATCACATTTATTGGAAGCATAATTATAAATTTATATATCTGAATTATAATATCAGTTAAAACATATTTTAATATGGTTATTTGTTAATGGTTGTGTAGTATGTGTTGCCTACAGAAATACCAAGCACTTTTTACCATGATGTCACATTAACTATTTATAAATTATCCAAATATTTGAGGTATTTTGAACCAATCATGCATAATGTTCCATGAATCTTATTATTTAAAGTGCATCATTTCTTATGGCTTTATATTATTTTATACTTTTAGTTTTGAAGATATCATAAATCTTTATTGTAATACATGTTAATACTTGGAGGTGAGTCTCATCTAAAGAGATACATCATGATGAATTGAAGTATTGGAAGAGGAATATTTTTCTTTTGATGTGTGATATTCAAATGTGCTTCCCTTCAAGATTTTAAAATTTTCAAGAGCACTATTTTCAAGAGCACTAGCTTGTAGACCTAACAGAAGAGATTGAGTTGTGTGGTCCTATTTATATTTGAACAATGTGGCTCGTGGAGAGATATATGAATGTTTTAAACCAATTTGTGAGGCAAAAGGCTTGACCATAAGGTTCCATGGTTGATGGGTACATGGTTTTCCAAGCAATGGTTCATTTGAGTGAGTACTTACCTCAGCTACACCTTGAAGCACCGCAATTGTGGAATTATAACCAACCTAAATCATTTGAAGGAGAAAAATTAGAGGACTAGGGGACTTCAAATAGGATAAAAGGTATACAAAAATGTTGGAAGTAGTTTTTATATTAAATTTTATAATACATGGCTTTAAATAATTATTAATTCATTAAACAATTCTATTTTTTAATGTAGATGCTAAGGAGTGGGAGGCATTACATTTATATATTGCATACAATTTTGACTTGACGTTGGAATGGATGGAGAAGTGTGCTAAACAAAAGAAATAAGAGGATGATAAGGCATGGGCCAACATATATAATAAACATGGTCAAAACACTGCTCAAGGACTTCCTGCAAGCCATAAAAGAAAATGGCCAGAGTGATGCTCATGGAACTGGCTAAAGACAAATATTGAACATGAGGCAACAAAAGAGAGGAATAGAGTGACACCACAACAATTGAATTTTTTTCAAGGATATAAAAATGAGGAGGCGATACATATATATTAACATATTGGAAATGTTTAATAAATTTTATTTTATCTTTTGTTTTGTTGAATCTAATTAGTTAATGTTTATATGAATTTAGGTAACATGTTACAAAGAAATATGGAATTTTGGTCATTATTTTTGCATCAAAAAGTTGACGAAAAGAAACAAACTTATGATTGTGGAGCTTCGGCATCATTTGAGGTGGAATGTTGTTCACATGAAAATGATAGACAACCAGTCACAAGCACACTTTCTTATTATGGAGAAGTGGAGGATATTATAGAGCTTGATTTTGTATCTTTCAAGAAATTTATTTTACATAAATGAAGGTGAAATTAAAATTTTTTCAAGAATTGAGCCATGACATCAGTTAGCCACATTTTTATTCACTAATGATGCTCTACACCAAAGACGAGTGCAATTAAAACATTTGTGTTAAGGGGAAGCAAGGAATTGTAGAAAAGAAGCGGTTTTATTTGTGAGATGTGCCAAGTGAGTGTGTATTAGAAAGGAAAGATGAATATGGGTTTCAATAGCTGTCCACAGGTTGAGACTGGTAAGTAGCCCATTCCACATTATGAGCCAAGTTCTATCCTTAGAAAGAAGCTTTGTTGTGGGTTGGAGGTGAGAAAACATCATTTCCCTCGCTCTTCTTGAGGGGTGGTGAGAAGCATGGTAGTTTTCCACTAAGACTGCCATTGCAGTTTGGACATTCAGATAACTTCTCCATACCTGTAAACCGATGCATAGAAACATGGACCGTAAACACAAACAAGACAACCACAAGCACTGTAATTATTTTCATGCCCATCATACTCCCCATCTTAAATTCTGTGAGCCTTTGCTAAATCAAATGCAGAGGAAAATCTTTATGTTTCCACTAAATAATCAGCTAGTTAATGACGATGGTGATGGAATACGATACTAGATAATGAATAATCAGCTAGTTAAGTATGATGGTGGTGGAAGCCATACTTTTGTAACAATTTTTTCTATAACAACATATTCAAAGTCGTATGGCGTAGCGGTGACGACGAAATTCACCAAATCTTGCCTCAAAGATGAATTGACTACGTACACAAAAAACCCTAATTTGGAGTATTCACGTCCTATTCAAATTAATTTATTTTGTTTTAAAAATAATTATTGTTAAAGAATTTTTAGACATTCCACTTCTTCATTGGATAACGTTGTTCTGATTATTGAGAAGTCAATCTCAGAAGTTGTAGCAACTAACATTAGAAACAATTCATTGAATATTCGAAACTTTAGAAAAAAATTAAATTAAAATTAAAATTAATAGATATCTTAAGTATATTTATTTGAAAAATTATATTATTTTACTTTGAAAATTTTGTCAATGTGAAATTATTTTATTAACATAAATTTTATGCATTATTTATTTTCAAAACAATATATTTAAAGTATTATAGATTAATATTTTTAAAATTAAATGATTGTCAAATTGCTGATTAAATATAGGATATTTTGTTAATACAATCACACTCTCATACTCTAAACCTTGCTCTCATCTTACAATACAATGCCTCTTTGCATTAATAGAAGACTTAAATAACTAGTAATACAGGTCAATGTACCATTGTATTCAATTTTTGAATTAGTTTGAAGCTTTATCTATGTTTCACTTCTATTATTTTAAAATTTGGACGTGCTTAGGAGTTTTATGAAATAATTATATGCGTATATGCACTTCATGTTGACTAAATTAAACTGAGATTTTGATGCCATTCTTGATTTACTTGAGAAGAATGGTTGATTGAATAAAGTGAACAAGGTTATAATTGGTAGATTTACTAATATTTTGGAGAGGCTTGATAGATTCTTTATTGCTCAAGGGTGGTTAGGGGATCAATTTGGATGTGAATCTCACATTATCCTTTTTTTTGTTTTAGATTATTTTTCCTCTGCGATTCAAGGTAAATTAAGTGAAATACCTAATAATATATACTTTACTTAGGGGTGAACCCACAATAGTGGGTTACACTTTTTTGCCTGAATGGACACTAAAGTCTATATTTTGAAAAAAAAACTTTCAGATTTGGATTCATATTGTTGTTAAACCATTTGAAATCAGAAGATGAAGTAAACTAGAGTCTTAGCATTTTCTGTCTAGATTCTAAACATAATTTTTTACTTTTTTTTGAATTGATTTGAATGGTTTTTTCTTTCTCGCATGAAAACTAGTATGTTGCTGAAAACATCATTTTCAAAGAGTTACAGTGTTTTCATAGAGCATAATTTTTTTGCAAAAAGAGATATCAATGAGCTTTGTTTGAATTTAGCTTTGTAACATCCATACAAAATTCATGCAATTGGTTTCATGACATTATCATGAATATTGCATATTTTATGATCATTTGAAGTTGAGTAAACCGTAATTTTGACATACCTTGACTATATAGCTTATAACTTATTGTGTATTTATCAAATTTCAATATTTTTTGGGTAGAAAGTAGACTCAAAGACGGAGGTCACTGTTATTTTTCAAAATTTTATCTATTCTACTATTTTTCATTGACCCTCAAATTCAAGTTTATATTTGATAAAAAACCTACATTCGATGCATGTAAAAAAAATAGGCCTAATAAAATAAAAAAATTGTCAAATATATATTTTTTAGAAAGCTCATTCAAAGTACTTGTGCTATGTAAAAGTGCATCTCCTTATTTCTCAATTTGAGCCTTGCGATTGAGTCCCAAAGCCATGACATCTACAGAATTTTGTAAATCCCTCCAAATTGCCCTTAGTCAGGGACTTTTGATCGAAACTAGTTAGTTTTGATAGACAATACTTTCTATTGAATGTACTTAGTTGTTTTAACTCATGAAATTGTCCTTACTCAAGGAATTTTGATATAAACTAATTGTAACACCCCAAAATGGGCACCTTATAATCCAATCAATTTTGGTGCATTTTCTCATCATTGAAGTCCTATTGTACTAGGCAAATTCTTTTCCTAATTGAATTTAATTGACTGAGTCTCAAATGTAGAAAACCCAAATTTGCATAAATCTGACATTATATTTAATTCCTAAATTCTCAAGATTTATTAGCTAAAAATCCTTATGATTAACTAATTTAATTTTAAAGTCCTAAGTGCTTTTAAATTATATTAATTCCACCCCCTTTATCTAATATACATAAAAGGAATTGAATAGTTATTTAAGTGATTGGGTGAATTATCCTCAAAAAGGAATTTCATAATTCCATGTGAAAGGTCACTCATGTGGCAATAATCCATCCTTTTAATTATATAATTCATGCTTTTTTGCCTCAATTTCAATCTCTAAAAATTAAGAGGCAACCGTTTCTTTTCAAGAAACTCTTCACCCTCTTTCCATGGTTTTCTATAAATTGGACCCCTTTTTCTTCATTAGGGTGGATGATTTTTGAGAGAATCAAATCTATAGTGAAATTTACATTGCTTATTACATGCTTTTTGAGCTTAAATTGCATAATTAGATTAATTTCAATTTAGATTAGTAATGATATGTTGATCTCATTTGCAATTCATTTACATATCTAACATCTCAATTTCATTTCTCAAGCTTTCTAGTTTAAATGCAATTTCAATTCTAGATTAAGAGCATTTGAATTATAGATTAAGAGTATTTCATTTCCTAGATTAATTGCAATTTCATTCCGTAGAGTAGTTGCAATTTAAATTCTAGACTAGTTGCATTTGCTTCCATAGATTAATTGCAATTCATTTCTAGATTAATGGCAATTTCATCTTCTCTCATGCTTTAGATATCCTCCATATTAGCAATGGTCAGGTTGTTGGCTCCCGTTCTGAGAGTAAAATTGACATCCACAACTAATTAGGAGGCGGCAAGTTGTTTCAGTTGAATTTGCAGGATGAACAATTCATGTTTGTCTTTGTGAAATGAACAATTGAGTAAAGACTATGCTGAGTTTGTGCCTGATTTAGAGGTCACATTCAAGCACACACACTAATTACTTTCAATAGAAATTACTTTCTATCAAAAAAACCTGACTAAATCCCCATGTTCACAAATTTCAGGAGGAATTGCTTCGTCCGAAAAATTGTTACCCACTATTGTGGGTTCACCCTAAGTGTAAGTATACAATGGAAATATTCCTACTTAATTGAGAATTTGGAGACATAGTGGAGGAAAATTAATATTTTTAGTGGTGTTGTGTGAATTTTCTTTATCAAGGGGCTGAGATTCATCAAGATCAAATGAAAATAGTGGAATTAGGAGCACTTTAAAAATATTTTTCTAAAAATGAGTTGATGGTATTGAATGTACAGAGGATCAAATAAAGAATATTTTAGAATCAAAGGGAATTGACAAAGAAACACTCAAAATCCTTACTAGAGAGGAGGTTTATTAGTTAGATAAGGCCTAGAAGAAATGGTTAGCTGCTAGAAATTCCAACAGGAAATTTTTTAATGCGTCGGTCAAGATGCACAAAGAGTGGAATCAAATGCAGGGTGTACACCTTTCAGACCAAATTGTTACACTACTACACAATAGTGGTGTTTAAGATGCTAAATTGAACCACGTCAAACTTGAACTCAAGAATGTACTTCTTCAAAGCCAACTATTTTTGCGAGATGTTCATGCCCCTTATGTTCCATGAGAGGAAATTCATCTCTTTTTTTTGGGGATTCTTCTAGGGTTAATTGTCACCCATTGGCAATAGCCCTTGGTGCTTATTTTTATCTAACCACTTTTGCCATTGGTCGACCTAGTTTGGTTTCATTCCCCACATCTTCTTTTTTTTGGTTTCCACACTTTCTAGCAGCTAACCTTTATCTTTGTCTGTTGTAGAAAATGGATTTGGTTTTTGATACAAACTAGTAGGAATAGTTAGATGTTTCCAATGATGAAGGGTTTTTGTGTCCCATTGAGACAAAATTGGGTTACATTTGTGATTAGAGTGGTTACAATTCACCACTTCAGATATAGACTTTTCAATGCTAGAAAGGACATTTTCAATTGTTGAGGGGCTTTGCCAAAAGATTCTTTTGTTACACTCCCACTAAATGGCCCAAACAATGAGTGCCCGAATGCAAGTCCAAAGGTGTGAGAAAAATAAATTGGAGTACAGCTCAGGCCAAGATTGGAAGAGGTCCCACAATTTATTTGGAAGAGGTGTGGAATATTTAAGTCTACCCAGAACAAACATCCAACATTTCTGCGCAAAGGGACAATTCAAAAAAAGATGGTCTCCATCTTCAAGTTCCTGATCACAAAGGTGAAAATTGAAAGGCTGAGAAATATGAAGTTTCAAGAGCCTATCACTTGTGAGTGCTCTCCTTTACAGAGCTATCCATGCAAAGCAACCAGCCTTTGGTAACGTAAATTGATTCCAGCAAAAGGAGAAAGCACGAGAAGGTGTTTTATTATTTACTATCTTCTAGATAAGCTTGTAGCCTTCTTTAATTGAGTACAAGCCATTTTTCCCAGGGGCCCAGATTACTCGATCCTCCTTCCCCAAGATATAAGCTACTAATGATGAGAGAATTTGACGAAATCTAGCTTGATCCAAAGGAGAAATTGGCAGATCACTTGGGTCCTTCCAAATCACTTTTTTGGAAAATAAACAAATTGCAGATACAAAATCTATCCAATATTTGCCCCATGAATTTTTAGAATATGTAATCAATATATCCATCAGATATAGGTTGAAGAGCGGAGGGGATCCATTCCAAGAGTCTCTCCAAAACTTGACTTGAGTACCTGAATTTACTTCCCATGAAATATATTTAGTGACAATTTCTCTGGAAGTCATCATAAATTCTCATACTGTTGATCTTGTAGGGGGTTGTTGAGTTGTGAATATTCTATAAGGGCAAACATTATCCAAATACTTATATTTCATAATTTGGCACCATTTATTCTATAGTTTAGAATACATTTGCCATATTAATTTAGCACCAAATGCTTTGTTCCTTTGAACAAGATCATGAATTCTAGCACCGCCCAAGTTTTTCACTTGAGCCATATCTTGAAGGGAGACAAGAGGTATCTTCTTTCCTCCATTTATGTTACCACTCCATAAAAAATCCCGAATAAGCTTATGAATAGTTTGTATTACTGAAGAGGGGGCTTTTAAAACTGAGAGATAATAATTTGGGATAGAGGTCAAGACTGTTTTGATGAGCAGAATTTTACCTGACAGAGACAACCATGTGGCTTTCCACGCAACAATTCTAGATTTGATTCGCTCAATGATAGGAGACCAATAGATTTCTTTGTTAGCACCCATGAAGAAAGGAATACCCAGATACACCGAAGGAAGGAAGTCTTGTGAAAAGCCCAAAATATCGACTATCCTTGTAGATATGACATGATTTGTATTAAAGAGATAAATTTTTTATTTATTCTCATTGATTTTTTGCCCTGGGACAGCAGTATATGTCTAAAACATGTTTGATCTGCTTTTCCTCAGCAACATTTGATGTGCCAAAAAGCAGCGTGTCATCAGCAAATAATGAATGTGTAACTGATATGTCTGAATTCCCTACGATCGTGCCTTGCCAGTGACCAAGAACATGTTGATGATGAATGAATCTACTGAAAGCTTCTACCATCAGAATAAATAGAATCAGGGAGAGGGGGTCTCCTTGTCTAACCCCTTGTATCGAAGAGAAGAAACCAACAGGGACCCCATTAATGATAACTGAAAACCATGCTCCTGAGATGCATGCTCTTATCCATTTACACCAGCTTTTTGAGAATCTGAATTTGTGAGAACTTTAAAAAGGAACTCCCAGCAAACTCTGTTATAGGCCTTCATCATGTCCAGTTTAATGATGAAGTTGGACGAATTGGAGGAGTTAATTGAGTGGATATCCTCATGAGCAACTAGCGCTCCTTCCATTATTTCTCTACCTGGTAAAAAACCTCCTTGTTCTTGAGAGACTAGTTTGGGTATCAGATATTGCATTCTCAAATATATAGCCTTAGTAACAATTTTGTATATGGTGTTACATAATGAAATTGGTCTGAAATCTGAAAAACTCTTTGGAGATTATCTTTAAATTTTAAAATATTTAGGAATATTAATTTTAACATATATGAAATTGAATGACCAACAAGAATCACATTAATTTCTAAAGGACTCCATATATATTTGAAACCCTTACATAAATGAACGTGAAATTACATTTATTTCAAGACAAAGCTACAGTTATTCACCATTGATTTTGAACAATAAACTAGTCGAATGCAATTAAAACATTTATCGAAAAGGGAAGCAAAGAATTGTAGAAAGCAGAGGTTTTATTTTGTGAGCTATGGCAAGTGAGTGTGGATTAGAAAAAGGACATAAACATGGGGTTTCAGTAGCTGTCCACGGGTTGAGACTCTGACGAAGGCCGTTCCTCACCATTGCCCTCGCTGATCTCCCCACCAGCTAACTATCGTGATAAAACAGCCTCCTTCTTCGGGGATGGTGAGCAGCATGGTAGGTTACCACCATGACTGCCATTGCAGTTTGGACATTCAAATAACTTCTCCATACCTGAAAACTGATGCGCAGAAACATGGACCGTAAACACAAACAAGACCACCACAAGCACTGCAATTATTTTCATGCCCATCATAATCCCCATCTTAAATTCTGCGAGCATTTGCTAAATCAAATGTAGAGGAAAATCTTTACGATTCCACTAAATAATCAGCTAGTTAATGACGATGGTGATGGAATACGATACTAGATACTGAATAATCAGCTAGTTAAGGACGATGGTGGTGGAAGCCATACTTTTGTAAAAGAAAATTTTATAACAACATATTCAAAGTCATATGGCATAGCGGTGACGGTGAAATTCACCAAATCTTGCCTCAAAGATGAATTGACTACGTACACACAAAACCCTAATTTGGAGTATTCACGTCCTATTCAAATTAATTTATTTTGTTTTAAAAATAATTATTGTTAATGGATGTTATTTGTCTTTCGACACTTTAGAAAAAAATCAGATTAAAATTAAAATTCATAGATATCTTGAGTATATTTATTTTCAAAAATTATATTATTTTACTTTGAAAATGTTGTCAATGTGAAATTATTTTATTAACATAAATTTTATGTATTATTTATTTTCAAAATAATATATTTAAATTATTATAGATTAATATTTTTAAAATTAAATGATTGTCAAATTGCTGATTAAATATAGGATACTTTGTTAATACAATCACACTGTCATACTCTAAACCTTGTTCTCATATTACAATACAATGCCTCTTTGCATTAATAGAAGACTTAAATAACTAGTAATACAGGTCAATGTACCATTGTATTCAATTTTTGAATTAGTTTGAAGCTTTATGTATGTTTCACTTCTCTTATTTTAAAATTTGGACGTGCTTAGGAGTTTTATGAAATAATTATATGCATATATCCACATCATGTTGACTAAATTAAATAGAGATTTTGATGCCATTCTTGATTTACTTGAGAAGAATGGTGGATTGAATAAAGCGAACAAGGTTATAATTTATAGATTTACTAATATTTTTGAGAGGCTTGATAGATTCTTTATTGCTCAAGGGTGGTTAGGGGATCAATTTAGATGTGAATCTCACATTCTCCCTATTTTTGTTTCAGATGATTTTTCCTCTGTGATTCAAGGTACAATTAAGTGAAATACCTAATAATATGTACTTTACTTAGGGATGAACCAACAATAGTGGGTTACACTTTTTTGCCTGAATGGACACTAAAGTCTACATTTTGAAAAAAACCTTTTAGATTTGGATGCATATTGTTGTTAAACCATTTGAAATCAAAAGATGAAGTAAACTAGAGTCTTTTAGGATTTTCTGTCTAGATTCTAAACATAATTTTTAATTTTTTTTGAATTGATTTGAATGGTTTTTTCTTTCTCCCACAAAAACTAGTATGTTGCTAAAAACATCATTTTCAAAGAGTTACAATGTTTTCATAGAGCATAATTTTTTTTCAAAAAGAGATATCAATGTGCTTCATTCAAATTTAGCTTTGTAACATCCATACAAAAGGCATGCAATTGGCTTGATCACATTATCATGAATATTGCATATTTTATGATCGTTTGAAGTTGAGTAAACCGTAATTTTGACATACCTTGACTATATAGCTTATAACTTATTGTGTATTTATCAAATTTCAATTTTTTTTGGTATAAAGTAGGCTCAAAGATGGAGGTCATTGTTATTTTTCAAATTTTTTCTCTATTCTACTATTTTTCATTGACCCTCAAACTCAGAGGTTTATATTTGATAAAAAACCTACATTCGATGCACGTAAAAAAACATAGGCCTAATAAAATAAAAAATTTGTCAAATCTATATTTTTTAGAAAGCTCATTAAAAGTACTTGTGCTATGCAAAAGTGCATCTCCTTATTGTTCAATTTGAGCCTTGCAATTGAGTCCCGAAGCCATGAAATCTATAGAATTTTGTAAATCTCTCCAAATTGCCCTTACTCAGGGACTTTCGATCAAAACTAGTTAGTTTCGATATAAAGTACTTTCTATTGAAAGTACTTAGTTGTTTTAACTCATGAAATTGTCCTTACTCAAGGAATTTTGATATAAAATAATTACTTTTAATAGAAATTACTTTCTATCAAAAATACCTGACTAAATCCCCATAGTCGCAAATTTCAGGAGGAATTGCTTCCTCCAAAAAATTGTTACCCACTATTGTTATCAAGAGGCTGAGATTCATCAAGATCAAATGAAAATGGTGGAATTAGGAGCACTTTAAAAGTATTTTTCTGAAAATGAGTTGATGGTATTGAATGTACAGAGGATCAAATAAAGAATATTTTAGAATCAAAGGGAATTGACAAAGAAACACTCAAGATCCTTACTAGATAGGAGGTTTATTAGTTAGATAAGGCCTAGAAGAAATGGTTAGCTGCTAGAAATTCAAACAGTAAATTTTTTAATGCCTCGGTCAAGATGCACAAAGAGTGGAATCAAATGTAGGGTGTACACCTTTCAGACCAAATTGTTACACTACTACACAATAGTGGTGTTTAAGATGCTAAATTGAACCATGTCAAACATGAACTCAAGAATGTACTTCTTCAAAGCAAACTATATTGTGGGATGTTCATGCCCCGTATGTTCCATGAGAGGATCTTCATCTTTTTTTTTTGGGATTCTTCTAGGGTTAATTTTCACCCATTGGCAATAGCCCTTGCTGCTTATTTTTCTCTAACTGCTTTTTCCATTGGTAAACCCAGTTTGGTTTCATTTCCCACATCTGCTTTTTGTTGGTTTCCACACTTTCATCCACCTTCTTACTTATGGTTGTCCTTTTAGGTTTTGATCAGTAAAAGAAGCTAGCCAATGCTGACGAATGGGTCAATATTGGTATTTCCATTACCAATCCTGACCCAATAAGGATTGGGGAGGAAATTCCCCCCGATCCTTTAAACTACTCTTTTCAGCAACTCTTTCAGTCATAATGCTTTTGAACACCTATGCCTTCTCCCCATTATTGTCTTCTTTATTTTCTTCCCCTATTGGGCTTCCTCTATGAGAGTTGGGGGCCACTCTTAGGTATTCAACCAACTCTCCTTCCTTTAGGTCTATCACCTTTTCTACCTCTTTATCCTTTCCATTCCCCTTCTCCCCCATCTCGAGTGCAGGCAACAAACTCCCGTCAAGGGGGGGAGGGGCTTTTGTGGTCACCACAGTCCCAACAACCTAGTCCTATTCACCATCCTTCACATTTAAAGACACTAAAGCAAGCCACTCAAGGTCTTGCTCATCAATCCTAGTTGTTACCTTGCATTTTGTTACCACATGCCCATTTTTACCACATTTTTGACAGTGTAGAGTGGCATTCTCATACACAATGGCCTAATTCCAGTTCTCCTATTTGGATTTAAGTATCACAAAGTTGGGGAGGGGATTAGTCACTGTCACATTCACATAGAATCTTGTGAATACCAGCCTAGTTTTCTAAATGGTGACCGTGTCCACTGCCACATAGCTTCCAAATGAGTTCCCAATCCATCGTAGCACCTTCTTGTCCCAAAATTCAAGGGGAAGACTAGGTAGGTGGACCCACACTAGTGCTTCTTTCTACAGTTCAACCTCTGGATTGAAGCCTGGCTTCCGTTTGGCCATTAGCAGTGCATGTTTTTCCATAGCACCAGCTTCTTGTGGAGACAAGAGTGTAGTCCTTTGCAGCATTAAATCAAAAGAGAAATAGCCCACCCAGCATAGTAGATATAGACAAAGTTCCCTTGACCTTCCATCTACCAATACACCACCTCTGAACCATATCTATGGTGGACCTAAATGCGACAAACCTCCCCATAAGAGCAAGTTGTAGAGAGGTAGAAATGCCTTCAACCACACCATCTGGGACAACAATCGCTGGGCCAAATTTGCCTACCCAGAAAATAGGGGGAACAGAGGTGTCAAGAGACTCTTTCCCCAACACTGCAATTTTCCAGCCCCCCATAAGGCCCTCTTTGTTTTCCACCACATGTTTGGGGCAAGTATCCCCACCTTCCAGACTCTACAAAAGAGCACACCCCACAAAGGAGGAAAAGGAGGAATCCACGGCTCTAGGGACCGTACCACAGTCACTGTCATCCCTATAAGAAAGCACCAGGAATAGGTCAAGGTAGAGGACCTTTTTGCTCCTCGAGATCCCTGGAAGAGCGGAGGTTGAAGCTAACATTCAAAAAATAAACAAGTGGGAAAGTGCAGAAAGTTGCAGACCAGTTCCAATCTTATCTTCTTGGATGTTCTTCATGGTAGCTATCACTGTATTTTGATGTGGTTGTTACACATCTTCATGACTGCACTATTTTAGGCATTATGTTCCAATGTCTGACTTTTTTTTATAACTTGTGCTCCTTTGATAATGGGTGCTCCTTTTATGCTCTGTTCTTGATAAACAAATTTGAAATTTAAAATTTTGATAAAAAAATCTACTTTAATTACCACATATAATCTTGTTTCTACAGTATACACATCATAGAGGCAACCATTTCTTTTCAAGAAACTCTTCACCCTCTTTTCATGGTTTTCTATAAATTGGACCCCTTTTTCTTCATTATGGTGGATGATTTTTGAGAGCATCAAATCTATAGTGAAATTTACAATGCTTATTACATGCTTTTTGAGCTTAAATTGCATAATTAGATTAATTTAAATTTAGATTAGTAATGATATGTTGATCTCATTTGCAATTCATTTACATATCTAACATCTCAATTTCATTTCTCAAGCTTTCTAGTTTAAATCCAATTTCAATTCTAGATTAAGAGCATTTGAAATATAGATTAAGAGTATTTCATTTCCTAGATTAATTGCAATTTCATTCCATATAGTAGTTGCAATTTCAATTCTAGACTAGTTGCATTTGCTTCCATAGATTAATTGCAATTCATTTCTAGATTAATGGCAATTTCATCTTCTCTCATGCTTTAGATATCTTCCATGTTAGCATTGGTCAGGTTGTTGGCTCTCGTTCTGAGAGTAAAATCGACATCCACAACTAATTAGGAGGCGGAAAGTTGTTTCAATTGAATTTGCAGGATGAACAATTCATTTTTGTCTTTGTGAAATGAACAATTGAGTAAAGACTATGCTAAGTTTGTGCCTGATTTTGTGGTCACATTCAAGCACACACATTTTGGCGCCCATTGTGGGGTAGGATATTCAATTCCTAGCCCCATATTATACATTGGCTTTCAATTATTATTTTTACATTTACTTTGAGTCAAATATGACTCTTCCATTGCGTTCGGAATGTCATTTTGATTAAAAATGACTATAAATATGCCTATACTCGCCCAAAAATTGAATCTGTGGCATCAAACATTTGTCGTACGACTTTGAAGTGAAATTTCACGTGAGATTTCTCACATATCCATGCGAGATTAGCATTTACTCACATGAGATTAGCATTTCCTCACGCGGGATTAGAATTTCCTTGTGCAAAGCCTTGTACTTCCTCACACGAGACTAGATGACAGTTCCGACTTCAAACACGCATAACTCACTCATTCTGAGTCATTTTTGAATGCAATTTTTTTTTTTTATTTTGGGTAGATTTTCCCAAGGATCATTGTAGTGAGATTATTTTTTGATTTTGCTTGTTGTATTTATCATAAATCACTATTTTTCATGACTATACCTGCATAATCCTGTGTTTTGCAACTTCTGGAGCTCTGTACAGGCTCATACAATCACCTTTTTCAGTGCATTTTTTTTTGAAAATGCATGATTTTTTGTCTACTTTCTGAATATGTGATCTATTTTTTTATTTTCTAATTTTGATAATGTAGACTAATCTTTGGCTTTGATGTTCATGTGATTATCTTTTGCATATAGCCTAACAGTGGTTTGCAGAACATTATCCAAGACTAAAACAAAAACTACTCATGAATTGGTTTTGTAGGTTGCCTTTGATTGATAAAATACAAAAAATTGTGCTTGCATCTTATTTTTGATTTCTTAAAATAGGAAACCACATGCAAGAATTCTTAAAATCAACATTTGTTTGTTGTTTTAGGAATGAAAATAATGTCAGGAAACTATGCTCTCACCCTTTTGGGATGATCAAAAATCCAGAAACATTATTGTCATTTTCTTATTCTGCTTGAAGTGTCTTTTAGTTTTGTAAACCCAAGGAATTGCATGGATGTATCCTCTCCCCTCACCTTCGTAAATCTTGGGTGAAAGAGAAATCCATACAAATCCTTTAGTGTGGCTACCTCCCAAGTGCTTTAACAGAGCCGGTGAGAGTGGATTGCCCAACCGGTAACAAGCTAAAGCCAAGCCCTTCCAAGCCGGTATATAAAAAATGTCATTGTGATTAATGTCATAGTGAACAGGTGTTGATTTCATTATACTAGGAAGAAGATCTCCCTCAGTACCCTTGTGGTGCGTTAAAACCTACATAATGTAACTTCTGTAGGCTATGAGGCCTCCATAATGGAGCTAATCTACCGCAAGTATAATCCCCTGAATGGATGCCCTTACTACAAACTGTGTTCTAGTATCCAAAAAACCCTCTATCTATTGGCGCGGAAGGTCAGAGACTAACTAAGATGCCCCACACTTTTACAGCTCTTATTAGAGACAAAAGATCTTTTGAAAGAAATTCCTTTGGGGTTCGAAGCTTGGTGTGCCTGAGAAGTGAGTGCACATGTAAGGAGGAGCCCGTGCCTCCAAGCTTCTAAGTTGTCTACTATGAGTAAGAGTAGCTAAACTTTGGTTCAAGTGGGGATTCAACAAATACTGCCCTAGCTATCCTAGGATTGTGATGTGTCTATTCTGGTACTATGAACATTCTTCTTGATGTGTCTTGTGTGGGTGAAGCATCAAAACAAACAAACATCTCAAACATTCAAATCAAACATTAAAACAATCAATGATTCCAAATCTGCACTTCTTAGTGTTAAACTGTCAAAATCTTATCAAATTTTCTGTACCTGTTATCAAAACTCTGCAATCTATCAACTTGTTGTCCAAATTGCTATTATGTTGTGAAGGTTCTATCTGAATTTTTGCAAATCTACGTTCTCATCAACATTGTAACTAGTCTATCTTGTACTGCAATTTGTTGATAGTCTGACTTGTCACTGTTTCAAAATGTGACTTTGTTGTGCTAATCCAAGTGACCCATTATCTATTTTGATCTTATCAGTCTTTGTTTGCACTGTCCTTATTCTGGGTTGTGAGAACATATTAGTTAACCTTGACTCAAGATCAGATTCATTGCTATCTCCCTCTCAGTTGGACATTATCTCCTTTGTCCTTTGGTCTTGGACTTACTCAGCACTTTAGATATCACTTTAGCACCTATCAGTCAATCAGTTGATTCATCATACCTCCTTTTGAATCTTCTAAGCAAGCGCATCAAGACATTTTTATAATGTCTAAAAGCAAAAATGAGATTCTTAAGGAAACTTTATGGAAACAACTTCAAACTTTCAAATCTGAACTCCAATGATTAAAGGGGGAAAAGGATACTCCATCCGAGGATTCTCATATCTCTCCACTTTCTTCCAACATGGATAAATCTTGGTATGATAATCCCAACTTTGATCAAGAATAATTTGATGAAAACCCAATTTTGATCCAGAATAGTTTGATGACAATCCTAAATTTGATCAAGATCATGTAGAGGAAGTCATGACCACATCAGATGAGATCCTTTTCTATCTGCAAAAGAAGGATATTGCTAGTCAAGAAGTGTCTAATTATTCTTCAGAGAGAGTCTTTACTCATTTGGGACAGTCTTATGAATCAACATTGGAAGAACTTCTTGAGAATGACCTCATCACATTGCCTAAAATCACGTTACTTGGATCCACATTTTTCAGTAACTACTATACATATCATCAACACAATAAGCATGAAACTTCATCTTGCATGGAGTTGAAACATAAAATCCAAGATCTCATAGATGATGGCATAATCGAAATGGAAAATCCTAATGAATTACCTAGTGAAGATACTAATCTCAAGCATGATCAATATTGGGAACCTATGTCAAGCAATGGTTCCCATCTCACGTCTACTTCTTCCACCATTCCTCCATCTTCTAAAGATTCATCCTCTCTGTCAAAACCTGAACCTAATGATGACTATGTCTACCCTCAAGGACTACCTCTAAAAGAGATCCAAGCTAACCCACATACGACTGCAAGTCCTTCTCAGGCTTCAAAGATCATAGACCCCAAGCTTCCATGTGCTTC
>MU224806.1:1001923-1023331 GCA_018584345.1 Thuja plicata | reverse complement strand
ACTACCACCTTCCTTTCCTGAATCACATTAGGAATAAAGATTTAATCTCCATTCCATTTTATCTTTTGCATTCCATTGAAAACAATATCCTGGATATTAAAAGAAACCCGGAAAGAGTTATCCTCCACCAAGGCCTCCTCCTCTGTCTCTTCCAATTTCACAAATCCATATGCCCGACACCCCAACCCCCTCTGATTATTCAGATGATGCCCCAGGAAACACCCGTTGAAAAAACTGAAAAGACCTCCAACTCCTCCTCCCGGTCCATCCGTATCACATAGGGGCCTGCGAAGTCTGAGAAAAAATCCTATAAAAAAAGTATCAAGATCCCCACCCATAAGAAGGATAGATTGGAGGACTCTCATGTCTCGAACTCTGTGGATTGCATGGAAGAGAAAGGGGCTGACAGTACACCCGAGACAGATTTTAAGCCAAAAAAATAGAAAATTACTGAAACCCTTGTCAATTTAGAGGTGGACCTTAGCGGGTCTAGCCAAAGGAGGTCTAACAGAATTGCCAAAGAGCAATGCAAAATCAAGATGCTGGAGATGGCCTCCAAAGAGCTCTCTCTCACAGAAAATGCCTCCCAATCCACAAATTCCAGAAAGGTTTCCTCAGAAGGTTGTATGAGCCCAACTAATAACACCCCCTGAACAACCCCCAAAGAACTATGAGTCCCTCCCCTCTCCAAAGCCCTCATGGAGACCCCCAGGTTAAACCCCTCTCAGCTGGAATGGAGGAAAAATGCAATTTTACTGGCACCCTCAAAAGTAAATTTGTGAATATTGACAAGGAAATTGCAGAGATCAAAAAGGGTATGCAGGACATGATGGATCTCTACAGGAGGACAAACAAATTTTCTCTGAAAGTGATGCATGCCTCGACGTTAACCCTTTGCAACATGCAGGAGAAGCTGGCTGATGAAAACAGGAAGTGAATGATGAGAATAGAGCCCTGTTTCTGTTTCTCCAGGAGGAATGGGCGTGATCCCTACCGTCCAAATAGTTGGGAGAGAAGAATTAATTGTGTAGCCTATGGTTTTGGTTTTTTTGACTGGGCTGGTCCCATGGTTCCCCTGCTCTGTTATGGGGGTTAATATTAAGTTTAGATTTTTGTTTTGGTCGAGCCTTGTGTGGCTTAGGGACAATATTTTTGAATACGTTATTGTTAGTAAGTTCTCTAGTTTTATCTTTTTAAGTAGAACTGAAAACTTTTTATTTGATAGAGGCAGAACTTTTATTGCCTGTGATAAACTGATAATCTTTTATAAGCTTTGACTGGTGCCATTAATATGCTATTAATGTGCTTCTAGTCCCTTGTTGCATGGGCCAGCACCCTCTAGCTGCTTATTTTATCAAAAACATGACATAAATCATCTCAATACTATAATCTCCAAAATCAAGTAACTTAATAATTTTTATACAATTACAACATCACAATTAAGCATATAATAAAAACTCTCTCTAACTATGCATATGTCTTTAAATTCCTTATTCATTACATCATGACATGATGACTGTTACCAACAAACTTTAGTTATAGCTTTTATATGCTACAATTTAACTCCTAAAGAGAGGCATCTAACTAACAATTAAGCATAACTATAAATGTTACAATCACACTAAACAATGGTCTCTTACTTTTTAACTAAGGGTCATTACTTTAAACAAATATAATCTTAAGGTTTACAGAAAGCTAATTTAGAACAACTTTATACAAAAATTACCTTAGTAACCTATTTAAAGTTGCATAATTCCATATTCATATATAAACACACATACTGCTATTCTCTATTCAATAATCTATAACTATGATTTTAAAAGTAGGAGTTTTGTCAAAATACTATACAAGTTATCTAATCCAATTATCTACATTTGTTAAAACCACTGGGTAATAAAATTGACAAGACAAAATTGACTATCTAAAGGAATCTCATGGATGCAAGGGCTAACAAAGCTCTAAAATTATCCAAGACTAAAATCACTAAAAGAGACTATCTCATTAACTACTCATAATTTTTAATAAACATTACATGTAAGAATATAACTAACTAGCAGTCTTTCCTTATGTTTTCAACTAAGAACATTGATAGCACGTTCCTACTAAGTTTTTATTAAACAACTAATCATTTATTCATGACTACCCAAAGCTATCTTTCCAACAATAATAGAGAATATAATATTAGTCTAACAATTTAAACTAAGAGTAAATATATAAATACATAAAATCCTAATTATTAAACAATGCAATTTTTAACAAATTTGTAGAAAATTTCTTGGTAATAAAAAAATATAGAATAACGTAACTCAAATAAGAAAAATTTCATTAGCATCAAGCAAAGGTTACAACTCTAGGTTGGAATATTGAGCATAATTGGAACTCCTTAGGTAGCATTAAAATTAATAATAAGAATTCGTAGGCAAGGGGAGATCGCAAAATTAATATTCTAACACTCTCCCAAGATAAATTTATACTTGCATAAGCCTCTAGTTATCAAGTCCATATTTAAAACTCTTTTCATTTGAACACTTTTAAAAGATTTTACAAAATCTTTCCTCTTAAATGCCTATAAACACTTCCCAAAACAAATTAAATAAAATCAAACCAGAAATTAAAATATAATTTCGATCTAAGTAATGGATATCTATGTATTTCATAACCTAATTACAAAATAATTTCTAAGCAAAAGGAATGTAATATTCTTATCAAGCCAATCATAGTATCTCTTAACAAGGATTTTAATTGATTCCCAAATCAATTATCATAAATTAATCTTATAAAAAGAATTCTTTATAATAAAAAAATATAGTTTTAGTTTATAGTACTACTTAACTACTTGAATTAACTTGTATCATTTCAAGAACTTACACTTGTAATTTTTTTATTCAAAGTTGCAAACAAATATTGAAATTGGAATCTCTTTCCTAATAAAAAAAAACATCTAAAGAAGAGAGCCCTTTACTAATTATACAATGATAATATGCATTCCTGAAAATTTCCTTTAAAGAGTCCAAGATTATTATGACTAAACTAATACCTCACACATGGCTAATAAGTCAAACTAAAGGTAAAAGACTATTTATTTTCCATGTACCCTTCACATACCAGTTATAAGTCCAAATAAATAAATAAATAAACAAAGACATGAGGAAAAGAGTAATGTAAATTAAAAGATTCTATACTTTCAAAAGGATAAGAGTTTCCGTATATATATGGTAAGTGCAGCCCACTGAATCTACACATAACTGCATGCTAATTATAACTACCATTGTTGCAAAGAATTAAAATAGTAATAATAGATGGAAGAGAACATTTAAAAGAAGATACATGCTTTCCCAAAGATGTCAAAAGGATACAATGTATATGCTACAGCTAATCCCAAAATAAAAAAGTAACATATAACCTGAATGTTGTCTATGCTTTGAAGGAAGATGTAGCAGATAAAATATTGTAAGGATGCTTTTAGAAGAAAAACAAGAGTCAATAGGGGTATGAGGGTAGCTAACATCTACAAAATTATTCAATTAAATCTACTAGCATGATGATGGAAGAAGAGAAAAATGCAGAAGGACAGAATGCTAAGGGCAACATTAATCATAGATTCAACAACTTTTTCAGTACTCTCCTTGCAATGATACAATAGGAGCCTTGGAAGTGAAAGTGCCACATTCCCCAGAGATGACTCATAGACTAGGAAACTAAGATAATGCTTCCACTGGTATTTAATGAGGTTCCAAGTAGAAAGTTATGGCAAAAGACTCCATTCTAGCTACTGATTTGGATACTTTTATGTTGATTTGGAAAATTATTGCTTCAAGTTAAGGATTACATGGTCAAACGATTTGAATGAAGGTAAATTTTGAATCCTATTATAACTAAGTTTATCGAGAGTTAAAAGGAAATGAAATTCAATAATTAAGAAAATGAGTAAGCTCTAGAAACATGCCTACCAAGTCTGGAATCATATACTGCACACCTGAATCTATATGTCTCGCTTCCTTCACACCTGCTTGTCACAGAAGCATTTTCCATATGGAAAAAGGTCTCATGTACATGTTTGTGGTTAGCCCATTCATGTTGGTTTCTAGCACATTCTAGTTGAAGGTCAGGGTTCATGTATTGGTTGAACATGTTAGGGTTTAAGCTTATGGTGAGGGTTCATATATGTTTGTTTAGTGTTAGGGTTTATGTTGGTTAACATGTTCTAGTTTCATGTTAGTTTCTAGGTAATGTCATGTCACGTGATAGATAAAATAGATTAAAAAAAACACTTGAATGTACACATGTATGTTCGAAAAAAAAAATTCAATTTATTACGTTAAGGTTTATGTTGATTTATGTTTCAGTTTCATATTAGGTTTCTGTTAGGGATCAATATGGTCAGGGTTTCATGTGTTAGAGTTCACATGTTAAAGTTTATGTTAAAATTCTTGTTTTAGTTTCATGTTAGGGTTCAAGATGTTGGTTTCATATTACGGTTTCACAAGTTAGGGTACAATGTTATGTTTAATACATGAACATTACATAATAAGTTAATGTCTTACATAATGTTCATTTTCCTAATGTTTTGTAATATTTTGCTAAGGTTTTCTTAGGGTTCATGTTAGGTTTAATTTGTTAGAGTTTATGTTGATTTATGTTTCAATTTCATGTTCGTTTTATGTATTGTAATATTTTCCTAATGTTTTCAAACATATGTAATAAAAATAAATTAATTAACTAAAATAACATTTTCCTAATATTTTGTAGCACATTCCTACTATTTTGTAACATTTTCCTACTATTTTCTAATATTTTCCTACTATTTTGAAACAAATGTAATAAAACTAAATTAATTAACTAAGTAACTAACATATAATCTTAATTGAAAAAAAAAAACATTAAATCTACATAAAAAAATATTGTATATTTTCTAAATTTAGAAATAAAAAAATTAAAACAAAAAACATCAAATAATAGTGCAACTACATTAATTTAACTAAACAAAACTTTAAAAAAATTTAAACAACATTAAAAAAAAAACTAACCTATTTTCAGCTGAAGTACCTCTATTCCGATCCACAATGCTTGGAAGGCGCTTAGTGCAAATGAGCTGCACGAATGATTTTTTGGCTTATATATAATTTTAAGGGTTCCGATCGAACCATGTTTCGTCTGGACCTATTTCAGCGAGACCTGGTTCGGCCGAAACAAGTCTACCACATCAACGCCACATGGTGCCACATGTGTGCCACATATGTACGACCAAACATGTTTCAGCCGAAAGGGGTCCAGTCAAAATAAGGAAAATGGTCCTCAAGTGTGACACAGCTCTGTATGTTTACCCTAATAAGAGTCTTATCCCCCTCTTTTGGTATTAGTTTAATGCAGCCTGTGTTGATTACTAGTCCTAGGGAGCCTATTTCAAAGGCCTCATAAACCTGTAGTAGGTCCTTCCCAATCCATTAAATGTTGTCCTTGTAGAATTCAATGGGAAGTCCATCCACTCCTAGGGCTTTCTCATTTCTCATGTGTTTGATGACCTCATTGATCTCCTCCACAGAGATCGGCCTACCTAGGCAGTTGGAATCTTCCTCTAGGATATGGGGGGGATGATCTCCCTAATCCTATTTCTCTTCTCTTCCATCTCTAGGCCTACATCTTCAAATGAGAACAGATTGGTATAGTAACTCACAAATACTTGGAGAATATCCTTCTGAGAGGTTAAGGTGTCATTCTCCAAACATATGCAATCAATGTTATTCTTAGCCTCTTTAGTTTTCAGTAGTTGGAAAAAGAATTTTGAACCCCTGTCCCCTCCTTGGATCCAGTTGGCTCGTGCTCTAACCTTGGCACCCAAAATCTTATGATGTTGTATTTTCCATAGAGAGTCACTGGCCAGTTCTTGGCTGAGTCTAGCTTCTTCATTAGTTGGTTCCAATTGGCATCGGTGTTTAGATTAACAGAGCTTATCCTGTAGTTCTATTTCTATTCTCCTTGTGTCCTTAGCCAATTTCTTCCCTACCACTTGGAACACATTTCTCCAACTGTCTTTACATTGGTTCCATCTACCAATGGAACTCTATTGTTTGGTTACTTCATAGTTGAACCACCTAATAATGAGGATTGCAGCCCTCATTTCCTAGTTTCTAAGAAGAGTAGTATTGAGGGAAAAGGAGTTCCCTCTCTTTCTGGTGTTGGGGGACCATCCTACTTGAAAAATGGAGTAGACTACAGGGTGGTGGTCCGAGAGTGAGTAAGGGACCACTCTTATATAGTTACCATCACTTCCTTTCCTGAAGCTAAAGAAGTCTCTATTAACATATAATCTATCAAGTCTATAGTATATCCTTTTGTTCTCCCTCTGGTAATTAGACTAGGTGTGCTAGATTCCTTAAAAATCTTTCTTCTGCCCTTCTAGTGGGTCAAATATCAGGAGTTTACTAATCATCTTAGTCCAAAATAATTTCTCATTTCCTTTTCATTCCATCATATACCCTCCTCCTTTATCTTGCTGGTTCTTAATCATATTGAAGTCCCTGGCTACTACCCAGGGTATATTCTTCAAATTGCACATCTAGTCCCAAAGTTTAATCATGTCATAGTGGTCATTAGGTGGATACACAGAGCATATCCCAAACTCCTTTTTGTCATGTACCAAGCTGACCCAAACAACCCTATCACATGGTGAGCATCCCCAGTCTGTGACCATTTTGGCCCATCTAGGATGCATGAGGATAGCACTCCCTCCTTTACCTTTCTGATGATTGGTAAAGAAGCACCTTGCATCTTCCCAAATGCATTTTAGGGCAATGTCCAAAGACAATCCTACAACTTTGATTTCTTGAAGCAGCAGAAAGTCTACTTCTTTCTGTATTCTAAGAAATCTCTTGAAAACATATTTTTTTTCTGGGGTCTCTATCCCCCTCACATTCCATGTTGTGATTTTAACCTCCATGTTATAACTGGGAGTCCTCATCAATGGGAGCTTGAAATCTCTTGAAACAATTGGGCAGGCTTCTTTTTTGAATCTTCAAAGTCTTGATACTAGAGGTATGATTAGGAGGTATACCACTCTTCCTCTTGACCTTGGGGGTCTCTTCCTCTTTCTTGGTAGAGTCAACTCTCCCCAACGGTTCCACCTCTACTATCTTGGATAGGGGTTTCTTGATCTTCTTCTTAGCCTTGAAGGTATAATTGGTTGGCCCACTACTGACATAAGGCACCATGGCCAATCACATCTCTTTAATCTCTCCTTCTTCCATCTCATCTTCAAATCTGCTACCCTTGGGGGGCATCCTTCTCCACCTCACATGGTACTGGGAGGGAGGAAGGGGATCCAAGGCTAAGAGGGGCATGAATAATAGTAACTAAAACATTATTAAGCCTATCTTCCTTGTCATAGGCATTCCTAATGGATTCCAGTGCATCCACAACACTACTCTTAGAGGATTCATTTAGTTCCTTCCCTGCATCCCCTGGGAAGGCTGGTTTAGTGTCTTTGTCATCCAAATTAGGGGTATTCCTTCTATAATCCAAGATCTTTCTAATCTTGTTGAGGGAAATTTGTTGGGCATTCAAGTTTTTGTGTTTAGGAGTGGGGGTTTCTATTCTCAATCCAAAGTCCAAGTTCTCAATATGGGGAAGGTTGACAATCTCTTCAAACCTCGAGTTTGAGGGTGGGAGCTTCCCAAAGTCTTCATTGAAGGTCCTCCTGAAAGCCTCTAGGGACTTAGCAATAGCATCTGACATTGTTAAGATGCTCACATTGAGACTTTTAGGGTTCTTCAGTAGGGAGGGAAGGGGTTCATTCTTCTCCCTTCTAGATTTAATGTTATCTTTTCTTGAGGAAGTGGTTTTTGGTGGTTTTTTTCTTTTTGTTCAACAACGGACACTCGTGCCTTATGTGGCCTTCCCTTCTGCAGAGGAAGCACGAGTTAAGACCTCCTAATAAGGAAATGGGGAAATTGAATTTGTGTCCATCTAGGTCAAAGATGATTTCTCCTTAGAGATCAATCCTTGGGTTAATCATGATCAAAATTCCAGCGTTGGTATGAGGAAGCAAGACATCAATTTTATCCACTCTAAGGATGGTACCGAATGACTCTAGTGCTTGGGGAATAGTATTATACAAGAATGATAGGATACTCCCCATGGTAATCCATTAGGGGATCGAGAGGGCTAGGACCTCATTATGAGCCACGTCAGGTGACCATGACAGTCCCCTAAAATTGGCATTTCTAATTTTCCAGTACTGTCTGGAAATGATCTCTTTTTGTGAGTTAGGGTTCTTAAGGAAAATCAGAAAAAAGTCCTCTCTGGACCATTTGCAGGAAGGAGAAACAGTAGCCTAACTTATTTCCCCAAACATTGTGGAGCCATTCATTAAGGAAGGTTCTCAAGGGTAGTTTATGGACATCCTGGGCTGCTAAAAAGATTGCAGTGTTCCTAAGAGATTCCTTCTCTTTATCTATAGAAATTTAGATAAAAGAATTAGGTTTGATGATACAGAAAGTATTAGGCTAAGAATTCTCACCTCCATTGCTGGTACCTCCTTCTGTTATGCTGGTTTGTCTGCCATTGATCACAAACTTCACCTCCACTAGAATGCTTGCTTCCTCATTCAGTGCTTGCTTGAACATCTTCCCTTTATTTTCCGAGCTCGTATCACGAGAATGAGTCACCATGAAATGCAAATTGGGTATTTAGGGTAACCAAGCAGGGGCTGCATTGAATGCTAGTCAGGCCGAAGGCCACGTGCATTGGTAACCTTCAAGTTGATTTTCTTTAATTTTTTGTTTCTCATTTTCTATTATATCTTTTTATAAAGGCCCATTTTTTCACCGGCATTATAGAGTAAGCTCATGAATGATGTAAAGAGAGGGAAGGAAAGTTCATTTAGTAGATTCATTGAAGGAGAAGAATGTGATCTTCCATTTCAAGAGAGAGTTATGTGTCATTTGGGTAGTCGGTCCTGGTAAAATTTCAAAGATTAATGATGCATTGAATAGAAATTTGAGGGATCTTGATGAAGTGATGTCACGGGATTTATCCAGGCAAATAGGTGGAATTTCCATCGAGGCATTTTTTCATACAAATGAAGTCCCCTGTCTATGATCCCACATTTCACATAAGATCAGGTGTGTTGTTTATGATTCCACACTTGCATGCATGTTATCTGGACCCTTGAATTTTATTAATGAATTCTCTCAAAATTCTCCCCACCATTATGCTTGATGTGCCTCCATATTTGTTCCAAATCTCCCATTTTATCAAGCATCGAGGATGCTGGAAAAAATTATCAAATTCATCCTTGTAGCTTCCAAAATTTTAATTTGACTATAGTTCCTAACGTTGCTACATAGATCTTTTGTGTATGTAGTGATCAGTTCTATATGAAATAGATTGCCCCAGGGCCTCTTCGCAAAATTCTAGCGACTATTACAACAACTTTGAGGAACTCCAGCTTTGTGAGACATGGAGATATGGTTTCATGCACTATCAAATTGGACCCTATACAGAGGAAAGAGATTCTAGGAAAAATCTTGAAAGCTAGTGTATAGTAAATGTATTTAAAAGAAACTATTGTTTTGTACGTCTAGGTAAAAGGATGTTTTCTTTCAATGAAATGGAATCAACTAATTCCTTGTCTCTTATACGATTGTGATAAGAGAGGCAATAAAAAATTGCATTATTCAAGTCTCAAGCATGAATATTGACCAATGCGTGTATCTCTTTATGAGATCTATAGGAGATCCCCATTGCAATTGTAATCAAATCTTACAACACTAAACTTTTGCTCAGCATTTGTCAATATTCATAAAATAGTAAAGGGAAAGATTAAATAACACGTAAGAGAAAGGCTGAGAACATTAAAGGAATTATTATGTTTGTTATGTTGCAGTTGCTTAATATTATGGATTTAATGGTAGCTTGAACATAAAGTGAGATATGAATGCCAGTATTTTGGACTTGGTAAGTGCGGGAGTGAGAGGCGTTATGGAAGGGAAGTATGGCAGCCAGCTGGATTTATTTGCATAAGAACCCATATCTAGGTTAATATTCATATGTATAGATATTTATCATTTGCCACCAAGACTCTTATGAAAAATTGCTTTTGACTTTAAGAGAAACGCATTAAGAAAATAAAGATCACTTTAAGGGTCAAGATGGTCTGCATGTGCACATCTATGTTAGTGAGAATGATCTCTTCTGCACATCAGACGGACAAAAATTGATAATCATTTCATACTACCGCCAATGAAAAGCAGTGAAAATCTAGGCTTTAGATGACTTCAATGGTATTCATTATGCTTGCAGGATTTCTCACTGTTAGATTGAAAATTCTAGCCTGGGCTCTTTCATATGGAAATGCCTATGGCGTAACAAGATATTTTTTTATTTTTATTTTAAATGGTAGAAGTCACTAAACAAATTTTATTAAGGCAAGAGCTCATGCAAGATCGTGCTCGAGATTTTATTTTAGCTGAGACTACAAATTGAAAATTACTAAGTAGACTATTGACAATGGGATGATTTGTGGAGTTATCAAGCATGGGCACGCACTGTAAACACAAACAATAGCACCACAAGATATTTAATTAGGACCGACTTATCTGAGAAAAACCATATATTTGTCTTAAAATGTAAGAAATATACTATATAATATAATAATAAATTTTAAATTAGTCATTAACAAACTCCTTATCCTAATAAAGTAATTGTATATTTATGTAAAGTGGCACAGTTTTCACAATTAAAATTGGTTTTAATTATTTATTTTATTAATGCAATGAAAACTATATTCTAATAATTTAATTTAAACAAAATTATTGTAATTATTAACAAAATAAAAATGACCTTTGGGTTTATCATTTAGTGTGTTGGTTAAGTGGTAGTGGTGTCACTAAGGTTCCAATCCTTATTAGGTCATTGTGATTGTGCATTTGTGCCTTCATTTTGGCTTTCAACCTCATTGTTGTTAAATGGGGATGATGTTCTTCAATTGTAGCCTCACTGGTTCATAGCTCTATTTAAAAACATTTCATGCAAGAGGGTGTCTCATGTCAGGGTTTTTACCTTAGCTTTGTTAAATGGGGATCAAATTCTCTAATTGTGGCCTCACTTGTTCATAGCTCTAGATCAAAAATATTATATGTGGGGTCAAAAGATGTTTCAAACCAGCATTACTAGTCACATTAAAAAAATTACAATGTCATGTAGGGTTTGAACCTCAGCTTTGTTAAATAGGGATGAGGTCCTCTGATTGTGGTAACACCAATTCATAGCTCCAAATAAAAAATGTTTTGTGTGAGGCCAGAAGGCATTTTGAACCCGCATCACTAGTCATATTAAAAAAATTACCATGTCATGTCAAGTTTGGAACCTCGTCTTTGTTAAATGGGGGTGAGTTCTTTTGATTGTAGCCTTACCAGTTCATAACTCTAGATCAAAAGTATTTTACATAATTAAGAAAGAAAACTCCTTTTCAAATAGAATAGAAGACATTAATCAAATATAGATTTAATAAAAGGAATTTTTCAATAGTGTGTAAACTCTCTTGTAAATGCATATTAACAAAAATGCAAAGAAATAAAGAACCTAAAATATTAAATCATAAATAATTGTTCAACAAGTGAAAGTGATTGTATGCATCCATATGCATTCCGAGGAAGAAGGGGATATCCTTTAAAATCTCGCCTTCTAGAAAAAGTGTATGTAGATTTTCTTGAAAAGAAAAGAATATAATTGGTCTCATGGGATGGAATGACTGCAGTGTGCCTTTACAATACTAAGATAACTCCTCATGGAATATGAATTATTTTAACATAGATAAGACTCTTTTATTTTTTAAAGCCCCTTCATGAAAAGGTAAGACCGAGTGGTCCTCGTATGATTTTCCATTCAACATATAAGACAATGTGTCATAGAATAGAAGATTGCCAGGTCGATTTCCATGACATGATAATTAGTCCACAGATTTCATGGGGCTAGTACTGGTGGAAACTGTGGCCTGTCGTAAACAACCAAAGACTCATAGTGGATGTCTTATGGAATAGCACATCATGAATGTTTTGGATTGACATGTCGTGAATGTCTTGGAATGACACCCAACTTTAGAAGGGAATGTGCATCATTCCTAAATGCGGCGGGTACCAATTGAAAGAACCCGACCCACAACCTTTTATCTTTTATTTGTGAAATGATAATCTGAATCCTATCCACCCACTCAACTAAGGTTAGGGTTTCAGATATATTCCTATCAACTCTTTAAGACTATGGTCGGGAGAGTTAAATTATGAGTGGAAGTCATATGATTCATGTTACGTGTTTCTCCGATTGTGATGAACTGCTTTGTTTTCACATACTTTTCTTGTTTTTTTTTTGTTTTTTTTTGTGGGGGCAGGGCGGGGGGGGGTATTTGGTCANTTCTCCGATTGTGATGAACTGCTTTGTTTTCACATACTTTTCTTGTTTTTTTTTTGTTTTTTTTTGTGGGGGCAGGGCGGGGGTGGGTATTTGGTCATAGAGTTAAAATGGAGAGTGGTTATTTTTGGTTATGGTATGGTATTAATGAGGTAGTTGTTTTGTTAGATAAGTCATTTAAAGTATATTTGGAAAGTGAAATATAGTTTTTCTTTTTCTATTAATTTTTATTATACAATTGTTTTTAATTAATATAAACAATAAAAACAATGGTGGTGGCCTTTACAAAATAATAATCACGTGGCTGCACATTTGGTTAAGTCAGTTAAGGGGACTACAAGAGACTATCAGGGTAAATGCACAAAGACGGTGAATAAAAAGGGGTATAAGTGACCACTTTTTCTATTTTCTTTTTTCTAAAATCAAGTAAACTTGAACTTCAAAGAGAAATTTGACGGTCATGCACTCAAAATTAGAAAATGTGTAAAAAATAAGGATTGTAGTACTTTCAATCTAGTTTCTAAAATACTAAAGTTTTTTAAAAATGGATAATATTTTTTGAAGTGACCGCATGTTGAAAATCTGGTACCTATTCGTGCGCTGGTCATAACTTACATCAAAATAATAAAAAATACAAACTTTTTTTACAAGTGTATATAATCAAGTGTAGAACAATAATATGTAATTTGTTTTGAATTTGGTCAAATAGATCAAAAGTTATTAAAAAAATGGTACACATATGTCTCTGAGGATTGTAAAGACAGTGGTAAAGAAAATAAAAGCTTACTATGCTAATGTTGTCCAAAAACAAAAACATGGTCAGAAAGATGAGAAGACGTGTGAGATGATGGTGGTAATTTTAGAGATACCCACTTGATCATTTGTAACGCTGCTGACAAAAAAGTTGAGATATCATGCTAGAAGATGAAAAAATGTGTAAAGGGACAAAAACGAGCTTGCAAGCCCTTAGGGTCCTTTTCCAACCCTCTTACCAAACCAAAACCCACACAGATTTTGATGTGCAAAATAACTCACTCGGGTTTTGAAAAGTATTAAGTACCATTTATAGTTTTACATAACCTGTCTAGGTTATGTAGAATTAAAACTATAATTTTGATTTTGAGCTTTACATAACCCGTACATGTTAAGAAAACATGAAAAATATATGCTCTCTCTCTCTCTCTCTCTCTCTCTCTCTCTCTCTCTCTCTCTCTCTCTCTCTTGTTTTATATAACTCGTACAAGTTATGAGAAAGTGTGAATGGAAAGACATCGGAAAAATAGGATTTAAAAAAAGAGTTTCCTATAGCATTATTATTCCTCCCAAGAGAGCCATTTTGATTTCCAAGACTACATTTTCCTATCTAATTTTTCCCCAATGGGTTTCCAAACTAAGGTGGATTTCAGAGATTTGTCAACCGGATTTCAGAGATTTGTCAACCGGAACTCCCAAGTAGGTGTAGGGGAGGTTGCATGTTCACTAGCACAATTTTAATAATATTTATTAATTATTTTATTAATGCAATGAAAATTATTTATGAATAATTTATTTAAACAAAATTATTATAATTACTAAAATATGATTATTTATAAAATAAAAATAACTTTTGGGTTTATCCTTTATTGTATTGAGTAAGTGGTAGTTGTGTTACTAAGGTTCAAATCCTTATTGGCCAATTGTGATTGTGGGTTTGTGCCTTTTCTAATCTAATGTGCTTGTGGCTTTCAACCTCAGCTTTGTTAAATAGGGATGAGGTCCTTCAATTTTAGCCTCACTAGCTCATAGCTTTAGTTAAAAGCATTTCACGTGAGAGGGTGTGTCATGTCAGGGTTTGAACCTCAACTTTGTTAAATGTGGATGGAGTCATCTGATTGTGGCATCACCAGTTCATAGCTCGAGATAAATAAATAAAATGTTTCATGTGGGGCCAAAAGGTGTATCGAGCCAACATTACTAATCACATTTAAAAAATTACAATATTGTGTCAGGGTTTGAACCTCTGCTTTGTTAAACAGGGATGAGGTCCTCTTAGTGTGGCCACACCATTTCATAGCTCCAAATGAAAAGTGTTTTGTGTCAGGGCAGAACGCGCATTGAACCTGCATCACTAATCACATTAAAAAATTACCATGTCATGTCAAGTTTTGAATCGAGCAACTTTGTTACATAGGGATGAGATCTTTTGATTGTAGCCTCACGAGTTCATAGCTCTAGATCAAAAGTATTGTACACAGATTCAGAAAGTATATCAAACACATTGCAAAAATTACCATACACTTCAAAAAATAATTATAATAATAATTTTTTTTAATAAATATAGAAAGAAAACTCTTTTTAAATGAAATAAAAGACATCAATCAAATAAAGATTTAGTAAAAAGAATTCCTCAATAGCGTGTAAACTCTCTTGTCAATGCATTTTTCACACACATACAAAGAAATAAAATAAAGAACCCAAGAAATTAAATCATAGATAACTGTTCAACAAATTGAAGGAAAAGTAAAAGCAAGTCTAAAGAATTGTGTGCATGCATATGCATTCCGAGAAAGAAATTGATATAGTCTCAAGGGTCTAACGGTGTCTTTTCTCACGTCTTTGCCTTTGTAAAAATTGTGTGTATATTTGCTATAAAAGAAAAGAATATATTCAGTTCGGAAGAAAACCGTGTCATCGAAATGACTGCAGTATATGTCTTTACAAGAATAAGACAACGTCTCATAGAATATGATTATTTCAACATATAGGAGACAGATAACCTTGCAAAAGCAAACTCATTGTTTTAAACAAGCCTTCAATACAACATAATTACATTCGCCGAGAGTTGGCATGTTCCACAACAAATGGAAGCTTTCTTAGAATAACACATCTGTTTTGGGGAGGATGTGGGAGGTTATAGCGAGTGGTCACATGGACTGTAAGCACAAACAAGAGCAGTGCGCTTGTTTCCATGCCTATCAAACTCCCCATCTTAAACTACTACTTGGAGAATGGCTAGCTAAACTGGGCCTACTACCATTTATACAACTAGCGTTCATTAGTTCCACATTTTCAATAGCACGTGACGCCGACCGGTCCGATAGTCATTAATAAAGCCAAATAAAAGAGCGCAGCATAACTGGAAATGCTCAAAGCATCTTTCAACTCCAAATCTCTAATCATAAAGTTGGCGTGCAAGAAGCAGTGGGTACCTGCCAAAGATCATAGAGAAGCCCGCCAAAAAGCAGCATAAACTATGATCTTTGTGTATCATGACCGTGATTCTTAGGAAAAGAACATCATTTGAAAGACACGGCAAATTTAAAAATTATATTAATATCAGTCCTTTGCCGTCGTAAACAACCAAAGACCCATAGTGGATGTCTTATGGAATAGCACATCATGAATGTTTTCGATTGACACGTCGTGAATGTCTTGGAATGACACCCAACTTTAGAAGGGAATGTGCATCATCCCTAAACGCGGCGGGTACCAACTGAAAGAACCCGACCCACAACCTTTTATCTTTTATTTGTGAAACGATAATCCGATTCCTATGGACACCCACTCAACTAAGGTTAGGGTTTCAGATATATTCCTATCAACTCTTTAAGACTATGTTCGGGAGAGTTGAAGTATGAGTGGACTTCATATGATTCGTGTTTAGTGTTTCTCCCATTGTGATGAACTATTTTGTTTTCACTAACTCTCTTCTTTTTTCTTTTTCTTTTTTCCTTTTTTTTTAAAAAAAAATTTATTGTTGTTGAGGGAGGGGGGTGGAGGTTATTTTTGGTTGTAGAGTTAAAATGGAGAGGGTATTTTTGGTCATAGAGTTAAAATGGAGAGATTATTTTTGGTTATGGTATGGTATTAATGAGGTAGTTATTTTGTTAGATAAGTCATTTAAAGTATAATTTGGAAAGTAAAACATAGTTTTACTTTTTCTATTAATTTTTATTATACAATTGTTTTTTATTAATGCAAGCAATAAAAATAATGGTGCTGGCCTTTACAAAATAATAATCACGTGGATGCACATTTTTTGTCCACCATCTTGGTAAGTGCACCAAGATGGTGAACAAAAAAGAGGTATAAGTGGTCACTTTCTTCTTTTTATTTCTTTTTTTTTTCTAAAATCAAGTAAACTTGAACTTCAAAGAGAAGTTTGAAGGTCATGCACTCAAAATTAGAAAATGTGTAAAGAATAAGAATGGTAGTACTTTGAATCTAGTTTCTAAAATACGAAAGTTTTTAAAAACATTGATAAGATTAAGAAGGTGAAACACGTTGTGCACGAAAAATTATTCCTGATTTTTTCAGAAAAATATAACATAGTTGTTTCAGTGCGCTTCACAAAATATATAGTTAGATTTTATATTTAAAAAACTATTTGGTAGGATGATAGGTAAGAGTGAGATCTAGAAGTTGTGTATTTTTTTTATAATTTTCTACTGAGTATTTTTATGATTTTTTTAAGTAACCGCACTTGAAAATCTAGTACTTGTTCATGCGCTGGGCATAACTTGTATCAAAATAATGAAAAATGCAATTTTTTTTTTGAAAAGTGTATAGAACCAAGTGTTGAACAATAATATGTAATTTGTTTTGAATTTGGTCAAATAGATCAAAATTTATTAAAAAAATGGTAGACATATGTCTCTGAGGACTGTCAAGACACTGGTCAAGAAAATTAAAGCTTATTATGTTAATGTTGTCCAAAAATATAAAAAAATTAGATGGTCAGAAAGATGAGAAGATTTGTGAGATGATGGTGGTAACTTTAGAGATACCCACTTGATAATTTGTAAATTTGATGACAACGAAGTCGATAGAATCATGCTAGAAGATGAAAAAATGTGTAAAGGGACAAAAATGGAGGGAAAATAAGCTTGCAAGCCCTTACGGTTGTTTTGAAATGTATAAAGTACCATGTACATAGTTTTACATAACCTGTACAGGTTATGTAAAATTAAAACCATAATTTTGAGCTTTACATACCCATAATGGTTATGCAGACATCAAAATATATACCCTCTCTCTCTCTCTAGTTTTACATAACCCATACGGGTGATGAGAAAGTGTGAACGGAAAGTCATCAGATAAATAAGAATGGATGAAAGAGTTGGGCTACATTTATAGATCCACCAATGGAACAAATGTTCTTGTGGTATATTGTTAAAATACATGGCATTCCTAGCAAGATCATATATGATAGGGATCCTCTCTTTACATCATTCGTTTAGAGAGGATAGGACCATTTTCTTATCATCTAGCATTTCCACCTAGACTATCACACATCCATGATGTGTTTCATATTTTTCTACTGAGGAAACATATTTACGATGAGTCTTATATCATAGATTAGGATTACATGCAGGTGGATTCGGATGGGCAATTGGCTTTGGAGCCCATTTGCATTTTAGCTCGTCAGATGCTAGTTCTTTGAGGTCAAGAGATGGACCAGGTTAGGGTCCATTGTGATTGCTATGATGAGGTTATAACATCATGGGAGGATGTAGCTCAGATGAGATCACAGTATCCCCATATTTTTTATGAACTCCAGGAGGAAGTTCATGCCTAGGGGGAGGGTGTGAGGCCCTACCCCAAGCCCATCATAGCATTTCATTTTAGCATTATTATATGCGTAGTGATTGATACTTTATTTTGATGCATTATGGATTTATACTCTATATATGACATGGATTTTATCAATTTGGATTGTGATGCACCTTATGATGCTTTCCAAACTCATGATGATGAATTTCTGTTACATTTATGATTTGAATTATGGTTAATTGGCTAAATGAATAATACGATGATGCAATAGAATATATGCTTATATGAATTAATTAGGAAAATGATAATTAAATTCAAATTATGATGAGATTGTTGAAGCCAATTATTCAATTGTGTATTTTCATTGATGTTACATATGTATATACACTTATGTAGTGATGTTACACAAATGTCTACATCTAGACTGAGCACAGTTGGTGAATAGAAAGAGTTTTTCAGTGTTGACCAAGTCACTTGGGCATTTCAGTCATGCTCGGGTATTAAAGAAATGCAGTGTTGACCAAGTTGATTATTCAGTGTCAGCTGACTAACAGTGGTTTACATTCAATAATTAATTGGTTGTATGAGGTCGACTGAATTGTGATTTATTACTTATTTAGAAGTGTATTCAAGCCAACTTGGCAGGGCTTATCATACATATGAAAGGTCAATTTTGGATTGAATTAGTGTGTGAAATAAAAAGAAAGGAAGAGAAGGTTGAAGAAGCAAAAGTGTGTAATTCTATGATATGAAGAGTGAAGGAAAAATCAGATGGGATTCTGATTGAGCACAAAACACTCATAGCCGCAATAGAATATCTAATTAGCAAGGATCCATTTATAATCAAAATAGAGATCTGAATTAGCAAAGATAGTTGCTTACACATACAGGTCAATTCATTATTACTTTCTAACAATTGTAGCAATGATATCAAATGTCTTAACAGAGTAGACTTAACAATATTTTTGTAAATATTAATTATCATGTCCTGTCGTTACAAGCCAGAGTTGATACCCTGGAGCATACCATGAAAAAACATATGCATAATTACAACAACTTTATGGGTTTGGCCATGGATTGTTTCTTGACCATTAAAGCTGAGTTGGATACTGGGTCACTAGGCAACAAACCAGAGGACATTACTGACAACCTGGACGATGAAGGTCCTAGAAAATGCACTAGATCAACCTGAAAGAAGAAAATTCAAGACAGAATCCAGGAACTCTCTGAGTTCAATGCAGCGATGAAGAAGATATCTAAAGCTAAGCAGGAAGTTGCAAAGGCTTGTAAGGAACTGATTTAGTGCTTTGGTTTCTGGGTTTGGTGTTTGGTCTTTTTTGTGGTTTTCTTAGCTACTGGTTTATTTCCCTGTTGTCTGTTGTTGTCTGTTTTCCTGCGGTTGGACTTCCAGTCCTGTCTCTTTTGGGGGTACCTTCATGTTTTATCTATATCTCTAGCTTGTAAGGGGTTTTGGGTCCCCATTTAAAACCTATTTTTCCTGCAATCAAAAACAATATTTTTGTAAATCCTCTCACAAGGTAGCATTTCTATATTGAAGTGTTGAAAACCTCTAATAAGGCCACTCCTCCTAGGGTGATTAAATCCTCTAACAGGGTCACACCTAACAGTGTATTTTTGTAACCTTTAACAGGGTTGGCTCCTAACAGGGCTCACTTCAGAAGAGTGAAAAACAATAACTAGTTACATTAGTGGTTTTTCCCATATTGGGTTTCCACATTAAATCTTGGTGTCACTTTTGTATATGTTATTTTTTTCATGCTTTATTTTTTTGCACTTAATCACTAAAGTATGATTGCATTGGATATCATAAAGATTGCTTTGACACCTGAGTTATAGAAGAATATCTTAATTGACCGAGTAACAGTGTTATATTGTTTAAGACATCTAAGGGACAAAGGATTTGTTTTGGAGTAACTGATTCACCCCTCCCCTCTCAGTTACTTATCTTATTTCCAACAATTGGTATCAGAGCTTCAAGTTCTTTTAGGGAAGGTTTCAAGGCCTAACCTAAAGATCAAAGATGTCTTACAGAAGGGAGATCCCAAAGCTAAATAAAGAAAACTTCCTAGCTTGGCAAGAGCTGATGAAGCTACATCTATCTACTATCGGATATGCTAGTTTACAATTCTTGGAAATCAAATATGTGGAACCAACATGGACTATGACTGTGGAACAAATGATGTAACAGAAGCTTCATAACATAATGAACAGATCGTAGCCTACAACAATGTCAATGAATAGATCGTAGCTAGACTTGCAAGGCTGAGCTGCGAGCCATGTATATGCCCAGGGGTTTTGAGTCATAGTGGCACCAACGTTCTATCCATAGATAACAAATAAAAATGTTCTAGGGTCTTGATTATCGCAACCATGATCTATTAAATGTAAAGGCATGTACATTCCATTTCAAATTGTACATTTATTAACTTCAAAATATCTCTAATTTCTTTGATACCATGTAATAATCAAGATCTAATAGAGATCAAAATGAAGCACAACACATTGAGAGAAAAATTGACCAATCAACAATGAAAAAGAGAAGCACGTACATATAGATGTGAGTAATTGGGTCTAATTAGAGGTCAAATCCAACACTCAATGAGTGGTGGTGAGTTGTCTCCCACTAAGATAATATCAATATCCTTGAATTTTTATAGATTTCAACCTATATATTAACATAATGCACCTTAATATGCTGTTAATGTGCTACTAGTCCTCTGTTCCACGGGCCAACACCCTCTTGCTGCTTTTTCTATCAAAAACATAATGCACCTTAAATTTTAATCTCTTGAACACCAAATTCACACCTTTTTGGATTTAGGGAAATCTTGTATTACAAACATCTTTCAAATATTAGGTAAAGATATTATTAAATTCCCACCTCTTTCTTTTAGTATACAACCATAATTTCATCAAAAAAAAAATTTAAAAAAATTCAAAACATAAAAAAAGAGTCAACCACACATTAAATAAATAAATAAATAGAATAATTAGATCTAATTTAATTAAATAATAATTTATTATTTAATTAGATTGTTCATTAGATAAATAAATGACGATGAATGATAAATGTGATAAATAATAACTAATATAATTAATGATTTCATAGATGGTAATAAAAATTAACTCTATGATAATTATAGTTTGATAATTAAATGAATAATTTAAGTATCGACGATATATATATATATATATAATTTGTCTTAATAAAAATTGAATATTAGTAATATTTATTAGTTTTGTTTGTATTTATTTTGAGATAATGATTTTATGTGTGTGGACGCCACATTGACACATAGTCCAATCTAAAGAAAATATCTTCCACACTCACCAATTTAATATAATTATTTAATCTAACACACTTATCTCATACTTTACTTACAAAGATATAAATTATCATAAGAACATATAAATTATCTATTCATTATACTTATGTATGCAACTGTCCTT
>MU224806.1:982976-1001857 GCA_018584345.1 Thuja plicata | reverse complement strand
ACTCACCAATTTAATATAATTATTTAATCTAACACACTTATCTCATACTTTACTTACAAAGATATAAATTATCATAAGAACATATAAATTATCTATTCATTATACTTATGTATGCAACTGTCCTTGTACATTATACTTTCCACTTAATCTGAAAATTTTCAGGCCTTAGATTATTTCTATGAATATAAGATAAAGCTCATAGCTCCAAATTTGGTCCTTGAATTCTTAAAATTGAGCTAAGTATGACATCTTTCTCTAATTTGGGAAAACTAAACAATCATTTGAATAATGAATGCTTGTATTTAAAAGAATTGAATTGGAGTATTTTCTATCATCTAATAATAATTTAAATATCATTCCTCAAAAAAAAACAATTTAGAAAAAGTGTTCATTACTAAACTAAAACTCGTCTAAATCTATAGATTCATTTTTAAATATTTTCTTGAATCAAACTTGATGGATTTAATCTTCTAGTATTTTACCTAAGACAATATGTTCCATAGCACCATTCATAATCTCTGAAAGGTACTTAGAATCAGTGTAGATAATAAAGAAGATAGAAGTGAATCTAAGAATAAACTTATGCCAACAGGCAGCTAATGTTTAATTCCCTACTAATCTTGTGCAATAAAAACTGATGCAATCAAAAACATTTGTGGAAAAGAGAAGCAAGGAAATGTAGGAAGGAGGAGAGTTTCTTAATGTGGCGTGCCTAGTCATGCCTAGCCATTAGAAGAATAACAATGAACATGGTTTTCAGTGGCTCTCCCAACGCTGATAGTCAGAAGCAGGCCCTTCCACATTATCAATGATTCCTCCATTTGGCAAGGCCTTAGAATGTTTGGAGCAGGGTCTTGGGTCTTCACCATGTCCCTTGCAGTTCGCACAGTCAGATTGCTCCTCCACCCCTGCAACAATATCACCGTTTTCAAAATAAGTGTAGACATGGACAGTAAGCGCAAGCAAAAGCACCACAACAACTGCGCTCATTTTCATTCGCATCAAATTCTTCATATTATAACCTAAGATTCTTCACTAAACAAAAGGCAGATGATTTTATTTTGTTTCAACTGAATATTCGGGTAGTGGATGAGGATTGAGATGCAATGCTATATGATATAATGGGTTATTTGTAGAGGGAACCGTGAATCTAAAGCAATTCTAATAATAGTTTTTGCTAAAACGATGTATTCGAAGTCATATGGTGTAGTGGAGATGATGAAATTCATGAAACTTTTTGGATGCATCCAGAGTCGCAGCGGATTCAACCATGTTATAATTTGTCCCTGTAGACGTTTCAAAAATATTTGTACATTTAAAATTTATATTTTAATGAGGAGGTTTGAGTAATTGCACTCGATTTTATTGTATTAGTTAACATTTCTAATTGTCCCGATTGTTTTAATTTGTTTTTTCTGTTTTTATGTTTTATTTTTATTTTTTAAAGTTAGATATTCTTGGAATATCTGTTATGAAACTATTTATTTATTTTTTTCCTTTTTATTTACATTTTCCTAATCATAGATGCTCTTGAAATATTTTTCATATCTAGTTTTTATATTCTTTTAAATATATTTCTATGTTTTATTTCTATTTCTGTAAAGATTGATGTTTTTGGAATATTTTTCATCGTGTTATTTTATAATAAATTTAATATGTTTTATTTTTCTTTCTTAGAATTGTATTTTTTAAAAATATTTTTTAATAGAATTATTTTACTAATAATTTTTTATTATGTTTTTTATTTCTATTTTATCAAAGTTGAATGTTTATAGAATATTTTTCATTAAAAATATTTTGTATTCATCAAACAATTCTAAAATAAAAGATATTTGATATGAATATGCAAATATTTTCATTAATTTTTTCTTTACTTCAATGTGAATGTTACTCTAGATTGAATATGTATTCCAAACTACATAGAAATTCTCATCCAACATGAAACATAAGTACACTTGGACATTTTAAAATGATATTTAGTCAATGTAAAGTAAATGACAATTTTTCAATTCTTGGTATCTTCCTCTGCTTGACATGGGTGCTACCTAGGGACCTATAAAAGAGGAAAAATAAATGTAGAGTAATTTATATTACACATGTACAAATAGAAATATTTTTAATTTGATTTAATTGTCTACAAATTATTAGGAGAGGGGAAAAGAGTTATAAAATTTGCATGTATAGAAAGTGATATTGATGGATTGACATCATTATGTAAATGGTCACTCTTATCTCATTGATTTTATGGTGAGACTACTGCATGCTTATTTCTATTCATTATTAGGCTTATCTATCTCCGTAGACAGAGATTTAATGTCTAGGTTGAAAATATTGCTAATACACATCGTGGCAATAGGATAATATAGTTTGATTTAGTGGTGATAAATGTTGTCTACTAAGGTGTTTTAATGTCATACATAACATCTAGACGTAAGGTGCTCTGGTTTCTGGGTTTGGTGTTTGGTCTTTTTTTGTGGTTTTCTTGGCTGTTGGTTTTTTTCCTGTTGTCTGTTGTTGTCAGTTTTTCTGCGGTTGGACTTCTAGTCCTGTCTCTTTTCAGGGTGCCTCCATGTTTTATCTATATTTCTAGCTTGTAAGGGGTTTCGGGTCCCCATTTAAAACCTATTTTTCCGGCAATCAAAAACATCTAGACGTAAATTCAATGTGAATAGCTATTAACACATTTTTTGTGGCAAAAAAGATTTCATTTAAATAATGCATAAATAGTAATGAAATCTATTAGACCTATTCTTTGTAAAATAATTAAAAAGTAGATCTTCTTACATTTGATTTTGTTCACTAAATTTAATAGATGTGATAAGGAAAAAAATCATCAACAAACATGAAATAGACATTAGACCTCATAATATATCCTCCATTAATTAAATTCCTCTTAAAAAATAAATACTTTAATAATAATAAAAATTATCATATTCTACAATATATATACCTATTTATTACTTAAATAATAGATAAAACTAGATAACTCGTCTGATATTGAATGCATATACAAATATTGAGATCAAATTCTGTATTTTATATTCTATCGTAACATCACATTCAATAACAATGACTGTGAATGAAACATTCTTTATAAATGGAAGAGAAAGAATCACTATTTTACTTTTTAAAACACTTCCAACATAAATTATAGGTTATGCAAATGTTACCAACATGTGAATTAAGTCATAAATCATCAAAAAATTATTCCTAATGCAATGGACAATTTTCGAAAAAAAACAGCATAATAAGATTAAAAAAATTGAACATAAAGAATTTCACAATAACAAATTAAAACTTCCTCTCCCCTTTTTTGAAAGGTTTATTCAAAACTCATAGCCCACATGACATGTCATTACAGTCAGGCACTTCCATTATTTCTAGAATGCTACTACAAAATCAGGGACATGACCCTAAAAAGTCTGCTTTTAGGAAGTTATTATGTGAGATCTAGAAATTGAAATTTTATACAAGTTTTGGAGATGTTTATCTAGACTCCTATATTGAAAAATTATATTTATGTGGTCTCCAGAGAAGTACTCATAACAAAAAAAAAAAATGGACTAGGTTTAACAGTACAATTCTGAGAATGATGTAATTCAAGGAAAGTTATAAAAATTACAACCAAGGAAAAAGATTGAGTAAGAAAAACTATAGACATACATTCAATCTCATTTAATTTCAGAAAACAAGTTTTGAAAATTGGTTAGAAATTCAACCATTCACTCATTAATATTGACCATAAGTAGATTATTCAGAAGCGGTGCTTATTTTCATGCACATCAATCTCCTCATATTAATGGCTGGGATCTTTTGCTAAATCAAATGAAGGGGAAAATTTGTTCCTCGCCGAATAATGTGTTGGTAGATGAAGATTGAGATGGAATACAATACAATGTAATGACCCGTAAATTTGCAGCAATAGTAGCAATAGTTTTCACTAAAACAAAGCATTCAAAATCGTATAGCGTAAAGGAAACACTGAAATTCATGAAACTTAAACGATGCATTCAAAGTCGTATAGCGTAAAGGAGACACTGAAATTCATGAAACTTAAACGATGCATTCAAAGTGGTGGGTGTTTTCACAATGTCATTTGTGAGTCTAGATGTTTCATTAATATTTGTATATTAAAAATCTTATATTTAAACGAGAATGTTTGGCTGATTGCATTCGATGTGTGGTAGCAATTATTTTAAATTGGTATGTTTTATTTCTATTTTTATTATATATTGAGTAAGTCGAGAAGGGTTTTAAAAGGAATGAAATTTTTTTACATTAGGAAAGGAGGATTAAGCACATTAAAAAATAATAACAAACAAAAGACGCCGCCAATTATGACTAAGATAAAAAAAAAAGCAAGAAACTACGATGGAGAACAAACCACATTAAGAATAATTAGGGAGGCTTAAAGAAGTGTTTCAAAGCTTTTTGGTTAATCATAGTACGAGTCTTTCTCTAGGCTCCTTAGAATCTTTATCCAATTTATTGCTTCAGAAGGAGGAAAAATCTTTAAAGGAGAATTCCCCTTGCTATCCATCGTTTTAATATCAAAAAATAAAATTAAAAAACATAAATAAAATTTAATTAATAAAAAATAAAAAAGTTATTTGTAAATTTATAGTAAATACTATTCTTATATCAAAATAAATTATTATTAAAAACTAATTAAAATAGATTCAAATTGTTGTTTCTATTAATAATCAATAATTCTATAAGTAATAATTTGTATAAATCATTATTTATTTAAATATTTTATCAATAACTTCCACATACTTTAGCTCCCGATGTCCTTTACGTAAAAAAGAAAATATAAATTTCAAGCTTTTACACAACTCAAATTTAAGTCATCCGATGATCAACGAGCGTTCCTTTTAAAGTGAAACTGGGGTGAAATTAAAGCCATGCCAACGTGGCTACAATTTTATTTAGTCATGATGCTCTACAACAAAAATGCAAGCAACAAACCATTGACTATGGGAGGATTTGTGGAGTTATCGAGCATGGGCATGGACCGTAAACGCAAACAATAACACCACAAGATATTTAATTAGGACCAGCTTATCCGACAAAACCATATATTTGTCTTAAAATGTAAGAAAAATACTATATAAAATAATAATAAAGTTTAAATTAGTCATTAACAAATTCCTTATCTTAATGAAGTTATTGCATATATATGTAAAGTGGCACAGTTTAACCAATTAAAATTGGTTTTAATTATTAATTTTATTAATGTAATGTAAACTATATTCTAATAATTTAATTTAAATAAAATTATTGTAATTATTAAAAAATAATTATTAACAAAATAAAAATAACTCTTGGGTTTATCTTTTAGTGTGTTGGTTAAGTGGTAGTGGTGTCACTAAGGTTCAAATCCTTATTAGGTCATTGTGATTGTAAGTTTGTGCCTTCATTGTAGCTTTCAAGCTCATCCTTGTTAAATAGGGATGACGTCCTTCGATTGTAGTCTCACTGGTTCATAGCTCTATCTAATAACATTTCATGTGAGAGGGTGTGTCATGCCAGGGTTTGAACCTCAACTTTGTTAAATGGGGGTCAAGTTCTCTAATTGTGGCCTCATTGGTTCATAGCTCCAAATCAAAAATATTTTATGTGGGGCCAAAAGATGTGTCAAGCCAACATTACTAATCACATTAAAAAAAATTACAATGTCATGTAGGGTCTAAACCTCAACTTTGTTAATGGGGATGATGTCCTCTCATTATGGCCACACTAATTCATAGCTCCAAATCAAAAATATTTTGTGAGGCCAGAAAGCGTTTTGAACCCACATCACTAGTCACATTAAAAAATTACCATGTCATGTCAAGTTTGGAACCTCATCTTTGTTAAAAGGGGATGAGGTATTTTATGTAATGAAGAAAGAAAATACCTTTTCAAATAGAATAAAATACATCAATATAATATAGATTTAATAAAAGGAATTCCTCAATAGCATGTAAACTCTCTTGTCAATACATATTCACACAAATGCAAAGAAATAAAGAACCTAAAATAGTAAATCATAAATAATTGTTCAATAGGTTAAAGTGAAAGTAAGTTCTAAGAATTGTATGCATCCATATGCATTCTGAGAAAGAAGAGGATATCATTTAAAATCTCGCCTTCTAGAAAAAAAAATTCTTGTATATTTGCTTGAAAAGAAAAGAATATAAATGGTCTCATGGGATGGAATGACTGCAGTGTGCCTTTACAAGAATAAGATAACTCCTCATGGAATATGAGTTATTTCAATATAGAGGAGACTCTTTTCTTTTTTGAAGCCCCTCCATGATAAAGTAAGACCTGGTGGTCCTCGTATGGTTTTCCATTCAACATATAAGACAATGTGTCATAGAATAGAAGATTGCTAGGTCGATTTCCATGGCATGATAATTAGTCCATAGATTTCATGGGGGTACTAGTGGTGGAATGTAAGGTCTGAAGTCTACACAACAAGTGCCACATCAACAATATACAAAAAACAAAGGTGTCTATCAACAAGGTCAAAGGTCGAAGCCACATATTGACAAAATAAAAATAATATCCATTTATATACCATGAAAAGAACAAGATTCGACCATCTTGTCAAAATATATCAATAACGAAAACAAAGGATACATCGACCATCTTGTCAAAACCATCAATGAATGACTATAAGAGTAGACCAAACAAGAGCTTAATGTTCATACAACACAATAGACCATTGTGTCGATTACAAGGAAATCATAAAATTCCAAACATGAAGACCTTCCTGGTAGGAGCTCCAAACCCTTGTTACACACAAACATCAAGGGGCGAGAATATTGTAGGAGTGCATTTCCACCCTACCATAAAGCAGTTACGCTTCCCCAGAATCTTTCCTGCCATGAAAGATACCTAGCCCAGCTCAAGGTAGTCTAAACAAGAAAAACTGAGAGGAGTAATGGAATTCATGCATATAAATTTATGAACTTTAATTACTTAAACGGTATAATGAATTTAAAGCATTCCAATGCCTTAGAAAAAAAACACATCCTTCTCTACGTAGTCTAAATATTTGCAAGTTCTCATTTCCATCTCATATAGAACAATCAGAGATTGTTCCAAAATCATAACTGTGCAATCAGCGTTACAATAGAGAATTACCGAAACTCATCAAGCATCATAATATCTCTTTGAATTACACATATAAGTATATCAAGGAATCCAAAATATTTCCTATATAGAAATATTTCTCTCATAACTAAGATAGGACAATCAAGCAGAGTTCATAGAATCCAAATGCAAATCCACAAAAACACTCATAGTCATGCAAAAGTTATCAAATTCATATAAAAAGCTAACATGTTTCCAAGAACTATTATATATTAGAAAGCATCACCCTTCTAACATCAGTACAGAAAACCTCAAGTTCTCAATTCCAACTCATATTGAAAAATCAAAGATAACTCAAGAAGTTCAACTATGCATGTAACCTTCTTGTTATACCCATGTAGCTTCTCAAGATACGGGGTAACTCCACCTTTAGTCAACCTATACCAAATGTCCTCTTTGTTTTTCCAATCTTCACAAGTCACATGTTCAATTATTTTCAAATCTCTTCCCATCTTTAGAGTAGCAGCACCTAACAAACACTGGTTCAAAGTGAAACTGGCAGAGGCAAAAATGGGAATCCAGGAAATAAAACCAAAAAATACCCAAAAAATGTGTGAGACATAAATGGTAATAATGTAACTCTACCTAATCAGGCAAGCACCACTCTTCACACTGATTCCAAAGTTTTTGATAACAGGAAAAATAGGTTTTGAATGGGGACCCGAAACCCCTTACAAGCTAGAGTAAAAGATTAAACATTGAAGCACTCCAAAAAGAGACAAGACTGGAAACTAGTACGCTAAAACCAAAAGCCAGAGACCAGAAAAAAGAGACAAACCACCAGAACTAGAAACCAAAGCCCTAGACAAGCTCCATGCAAGCCTCATCTGCAACCTACTTCACTTCAGATATCTTCTTTATCGCTGCATTGAACTCTGAGAGTTCCTAGATCCTTTCATTAATTTTCTTCTTTCTTGCTGATCTGGTGTGTTTTCCAAGGCCTTCATCTTCAAGGTTCTCTATTATATCCTCTATTTTTTTACTGGGGGATCCAGTATCCAGCTCAGCCTTAATGGTCAGGAAATAATCCATGGCCGAACCGATGAATTTGTTGTATTCTTGCATGTGTTTTTTCATGGTATTCTCCATGGTTTCCATTTTGGCTTGTAACTGGTACACATTTTTGTCCTTGTCATTAGTAACCTTTTCCACCATATAATTAGGGCTAGACTCCTTGTCCACCATTGTTTTAGGGCCAGACTCCAGCTAGATCTGTAGAGAATCCACCTTAGCAACAATAGCACGGTACTTAAGGTTTAAATTCTTGATCTCCTGGAACACCCATTTTATTAACCGAAAGGAGTACATGGAAGAAAATTTAGCCAATTGGAGAACCCCAAAGGGGGGATCGATCTTATCATCCATGTCATCCCTCAGTAATTGAACATTCCTTTCCTGCAAGTCCACCGTTTTGATGAAAGGGATGTTTCAAGAATTACCAGGGGCATTGTCTATATCCCTCTCTTGTAAAGTTGACTCCTTGTCAGGGGATATATTCTCCTTGGTAGGGGAAATATTCTCCACCTCCATCGCATCCTTCTGAGTGTCCTGACCACAGTCCCTCACAACTTCAAGCTTCAGAGATATAGGCATGTCATGGTCTTCAGAACTGTCATATTCAACCAGAATTGGCACTTTCTAACCTCCCACATCCTCCTCCTTCTTCTTATCCTCTTTGTTCTTCCTTCTATCCGAGGTTTTTCCCTTATCCATAGAGCCCGTAACCTCTTCATCCGTGTTAACATTCTCCTCCGAAGCTGAACTCAAAACCGAGGAAGCAGAGTAACTATCTTCCTTAGTGGAATCAGCCATATTATCATAGCCTTCCACACTGTCAGAAGAGGTGTCCGTTTCCATGGTAGTCTCCTTATCCTTTTTTAACTTTTTACTTGTCAAACTCTTATCTTTCACATTCACATCCCTAATTCTCTTTTTACCTGACCCAGATTTAGATGGGGTTATGACAGGGCTAACATTAGCCATCTTCTTTATATGTTCTACAATTAAAAGAATCAACCCTTCATGAAGAATAGGTTTCTTCTCCTTCTTCCTATGCTAGGAAATGCTTGAACAAAGAGATTACAAAATATAGAAAGGCAGGGAAACCCTAATTTTATGTCGGAAATGACAAAGCAGAACAAAGTGGTAAGAATGGGCTCTTTTAAACCTACCGTCCAAGGTAACATACTCCATGACCGCCATCATAATAGTAGCCCAGATTTCTTTGAACAAAGCCACATCATAGCAACCTCCAGATTCTTTCACAAGGCTTTGTTTCTCCTCCTTACTCTTGGGAAAGTGCCGAATGGCCTTTTGTGAAACCTTACTATCCCAAAAGAATTTGATGCGCTTCGTACTAAGCCTAGAAATCTCAGCTATGAAATCCTCCGTGATGTTCATAGTGATTCCCACTATGGTAACATCCCCATTTTTCCAGGAATCAACAAATAATTTGGTAGCACTATCTTTTTCCCCATGCAATCTTTCCATGTAGGTGGTAAGACCCCCCTTCTCAAGAATATCCCAAGCTTTCGACATTTTTCTCCATTTGATACAGTCCTTCGGCTCTTTGCGGTTAAGCCCACCCCCCATGATCTCACAGCTCACAGAGATCGTAAAAAACACAGAGAGAATCCAATTTTTACGAAAAATGGTAACATTAGAATTAACAAGGGTTAACTCGTGTCTATAATTAGAGTTCTTGGGAAAGACACCACTTTCCATCCTCATTTTCCTTTTATTTTTTAAAATGTGTCTAATCATCATAGTTTCTCAACATATGCCCAATCAACCCTCTTGCTTCAGGATCTGTCGAAGGCCAACTTGGCTTTGATATCGACAGTCAGATTTTTATAATCGTGCCAAGTCATGATATCCCTAGCTTTAACTGCAAAATTGGCCAACTCATCAGTGGTACCATTCATTTCCCTATAGGAATGAGAAATAATGGATTGATTAAATGAATTAATTATGACCCTATACTCCTCGATGATCTCCTTAATCGTCCATGATGGCTTAGTCTTGTCACTAATACATTTTAAAATATTGAGTGAGTCCCCCTCGATCCACACCTTCTGTGCCATGTTTTTGTTGACAAGTTTTAGCGTCTGAAGAAGGGCCATGGCCTCTTCCACGTGGTTGTTTTGCACCCCAATAGGTAAGGCCACCGCAGCCAGGCAGTTAGCCATGTCATCACAAATGAAGCCCCCACAGTCAACTGGGCCAGGGTTACCCTTGGCAGCACCGTCAAAATTAATTTTTATCCATCCAGGTGAAAGAGAAAGCTAGATGGTGTTCTCTCTAGGATGAGGTTTGTGATTAGAAGTCCTCACACCCGTATCACCAGCATTCTACCAGACAACATCTTGAAGTTTTCCTTAATACTTCTCTTTATCTTCTCAACGATCACTTTTGGAGGAAGATCAGTGTCCCTAAAGACTTTGTCATTGTGTTCTCTCCATAACTGCCATATCACATGGGGGGAATAATATTCCATAAATTTTTATCAATGGGGAATCTTCTTTTTGCCACTGATTGTAGAAGCTTTCCATGTTATTGGGAAAAAACCACTTAATCTCTCAGCATTGTAATAACTCATTTCAAACCTCCCAAGCATATCTACAGTCTATTGCCAGATGAAAAACTATTTCCTCAGCATTTTTACATAAAAAGCATCTATTACTCAGCATCATTCCCCGTTTCTGGAGATTGTCAATTGTAAGGATTTTATTCTGCAAGACCAGCCAAGAAAAGATATTAATTTTAAGAATTAAATAATTGTCCCACACCTGAGACCAAAAAGAAAGGGGATTCAGTTGCTTTAATAAAAGCACAGAACAAGAGGCAACCGTGAAGATTCCAGAAGGAAGAACTCCCCAAAGGAGCTTGTCTTCACTAGAAATCTTAACCTTCCAAATCACAAGGTCAAGCATAAGAAGTTTTAACATCTCATAAGAAAGGGACAGATCAATCCACGAGCCATTCCTCCAATAGTCCCTGACCATAGCTCCATATCTTTGAATACACTGATTAATGACTGGTTGAAAAGCAACAACAACATTTAGAGGATAATCTTTTATCCAGCAGTCTTCCCAAAAATGATTTTTTCTGTCATTTCCCAAAAACCACTTAGCCCCTTTAAAAGCTACATCCTTAGCATTCTGAATACTATTCCAGATAAAAGATCCTTGCACTTTCAGATCCGTTTTCCAAAATTTTGAAATATGGGAAAAGGAGAAGAGGTATTTTTTATGAATGATGTCATTCCATTCTCTTTTAACACCAAAAATTAACCAAATCTGTTTAGCTAGCAGGGCCAAATTGGTTTCTCTAATAGGGCGAATACCCAGCCCCCCACTTTTTAGGTGTGCAGACCCTGTCCCAAGCAACTAAAGCAAATCTCTTTTTTTCCTCCACTCCCGACCACAGAAAATTTCTCTAGATTTTTTCAATGCTGTCTACATATTTCCCAGGGATCTTGAAAAGACTAAGAGCATAAATAGGGAGACTTTGCAAAGATGCCTTAAGGAGCTAAAGTTTTCCAGCTTGACTCAGGATAGCTCCTTTCCAACCAGCCAGCTTCCTATTAAATCTGTCAGCAATACCACTCCAGAAAGAGTCTGGAGGTTTAAGACCAAGAGGGAGACCCAGATAGGTAGTAGGAAGAGACTCAATTTTGCAGCCTAATATTCTAGCTATTTTATGCTGCCTATCCTCAAGAGTATTAATAAAATATAAAGAGCTCTTATCCCAGTTGATTATTTGACCCGAGCCAAGGGAATAAGTAGTAATAGCCATTTTGATAGTCCTGGCTTCCTGAATAGAGGAAAAACCCATTAAGATGGTGTCATCCACAAACTATTCATGCGAGCAGGGGCTAGAAGTCGAGGAAGGGGAAAGGCCTTTAAAAGATCCATTCGAAGCAATCTTCTAAAAAAGGCGCCGCAAGCATTCAGCCAAAATTGAGAAGAGGATAGGAGAAAGAGGATCTCCTTGCCTTAAACCCCTGGAAGGTTTAAAAAACCTAGAAGGAGATCCATTGATCAAAATGGCAGCTGAAGAAGTACTAATTAGCTGAAAAATCAATTGAAGGAATATTTCTCCAAACCCAAAGGATCTAAGAACTTTGATCAACGAATCCCAATCCACCCTATCATAGGCCTTTGAAAGATCCAACTTAAGGAGAAAACCAGAATTAAGTGAGACCTGGGTAGAGTGGATGACCTCATGAACCTTCATAATCGAATCAAGAATCTGCCTACCAGGCACAAAGCCACTTTGTTGTGGGGAAATAATCTGAGGAAGAAAAGTTAGCAGACGGGAGGTAATGACTTTAGATAGAATTTTGTACACTGAATTGCAGAGGCTAAATGGTCTAAAAGCATCCACCGAATCAGCACCAAGCTTTTTAGGGATCAAAGCAAGAAAGGTCACATTTATCTCTTTAAGCAGAGATTTGGAGCCAAAGAATTCTTTGACAGCATTGCAGATGTCCACTTCAAAAATATGCCAGAATTTTTGGAAGAAAAACATAGGAAACCCATCCGGGCCAGGGGATTTGTCACCTTCAAAAGAGAAGACCGCCGCCTTGATTTCAACCTGAGAGGGAATAGCTACAAGAGCACAATTAGTTGAGTCATTGATAATAGAAGGAATATTATCGAGAAGCATATTCTGATTCTCCAAATCAAGATTAGGATCTTTTGAAAGTAAGGAAGAGAAAAAATTAATCATAGCCTCAGAAATATCTCTATCATTAGAAATTTATCCTTCCTCCACTTTGAGTTTTGAAATTTTGTTAGAAGCTCTGTGTTTAGAAGCAGATAAATGGAAGAATTTGGTGTTCTTATCTCGAGCTTTGAGCCAAATAGACCTTGCTCTCTGCCTCCAGTAATCTTCTTCCTTAGAAATCACATTATGAGTCTTAGCTAGGATGCTTTCCTCCTTGTCCCTCAGCTCCACCGTCAATCCATTCTTTTGTATGGTTTCCTGAATTATATCAAGATCTTTTATAAGCTGAATTTTGGTTTTAAAAATATCACCGAAAAATTTTTTGCTCCATACCTTCACATGTTGTTTAACGCTGAGAAGTTTCTTAACCACTCTAAACATTGCAGTGCCATGAATCTTAACCTTCCACCAGTCTTTAATATTCTGCTCCATTTCCAGATGGTCCACCCACATTTTTTCAAACCTGAAAGGCGGACGACCCTCTTTAGTAATTGGATCCACACTGAAGAAAATAGGGAAGTGATCAGATCCGATCTTCAAAAGAGAGGACAACAAACAACCAAACTTATTTAGCCAACAACCACTGATCAAAGCACTGTCTAATCTAACTTGAATGAGGTCTTGGCCAACCCTTCTATTAGACCTTGTAAAATTAACACCCTGAAGCTCCATATCAAAAAGAGCTTGTTTGTTAATGAATTCCTTAAGCTCCATTCTCCCATCCAAAATATTTTGGTTACCCACTCCGCTAGAATTCTCATTGTCCTTGATTCCAAAGTTAATATATGTCATTTCCATCATTACTTTTTATTTTCCCAATTGTGCCATTAAATATATCATATCTAAAGAGCAAAATAATATCATTATTCATATTATTTTCTCTTTTCCAAGTAGTTATGTCTTGTTCGTGGACCCCAAGGTTAGCGAGACCACCTGTCACCTTATTATTCTTACGATATGAGTGTGCTATGTAACATTTTCCAAAGCTTTTAATAATGTTCCTAGAGTCTTGGATGATATGAGAAATAGTCCAAGAGGTCTTATGTTCTCCTTTTAAGCACTTTATGATATTGTTTTTGATAGCTAGTAAAAATAGGTTTTATGGGGACCCGAAACCCCTAACATTTAAAGCAAAAAGATAAGTAGCAAAAAATAGACCAAACAGAGATAGGACTGGGAACCAGCCCATAAACCTAGACAAAGATAGAAAGCCAGATAAAAAATCCAGAAACCAGCCAGACTCTCCGGCATCTAGAAACCAAAAGATGACGCGCCAAAAAATAGGGGAACACCAGAGCTAGGACAAGTCCAGGAGAGTTCCCTCCGCTTCCTTCTTTACTTCAGAGACCTTTTTCATGGCCATGTTGAAATCTGACAGCTCTGAAATCCTTTCTAGAATTTTCTTCTTCCTGGCTGAACGCGTGTGCTTTCTCGGTCCATCGTCTTCATTGTCATCTTTTTCTTCGTTGATATTCATAGTGGGGGAATCCATCTTAGATTTTATGGAGTTAAAACACTCCATAGTAGTACCCATGAAGACATTATTGTCCTTCATATGTTTTTTCACAGTATTCTCCAAGGTGTCCAGTCTCTCATGCAGAGACTTCAGATTTTTCCCATCCTCTGTGTTATGTTTGCCATCATCTCCTGTCGACCCAGAGTTAATAAGATCAACACGAGCAGAGAGAGCTCTGTAGTTTAGATGAAGACTTTTGATTTCCTTAAATACCCATTTCATCAGTCGAAATGAGTAAAAGGACATAGCTTTGGCAGTTTGAAGAACCCCAAATGGTGGCTCGCTTTTATCATCCATGTCCTCCTAGAGAAGGTTGACATTCCTCTCATGCATATCCACCAGTCAAGAGAAAGGGATGTTCTTATAGGAAGCAGGGATATGGTCCTTATCAACATTGTCTTTACCTAGAGAATCTGCCTCTTTCTGTTCTGAATGCACCTCCATAAGAACCTCGAGCTTTGGAGAGATGGGGATGTCATGCTCTTCTGAACTCATGCAATTTACCAAAATAGGGACTTTTTGACCTCCCACCACTTTACGATATTGTTAGAATCCCCTTCGATCCACACATTCTTGTAGTTAATACAGCTTGCAATTTATAGAGTTTGATAGGTGCACATGGCTTCTACTAAGTGGTTAGACTGAGATCATATTGTTCTTTGAAAGCTCCAACTTCATAGATCCTATGATTATGTATCCTATTGTTCTTCAAAAGCTCCAACTTCATATATTTTCAAAATGGGGCTTAAGATTTTTCAAGATGCTTCTCTTTAGTTTTTCCACATTATATATCATTCTACAAATATTAAGCCACATACCATTCTAGAAAGCTTAAGCCAACTTCATATACCATTTCGAAAGCTTAAACCACATTATATATTCTCATCACATCATTGTTATGCAAGAAAATTAAGTTCAAAATGTTTCTTGAAAGATGGGTTTAACATCAATGAATCACACACAATATAGGAAAAGAAAAAAAAAATACTAGAAAAACTATGGAACTTAGCAACAAAATGCATCTCTAGTCTCAGTCCAAATCAGGTGCTACAATCAAAACTTAGTTGTGGATCTTATTTGTGTATGTCATTCATTACTAGGAAAGAAAAGATTTTTATTGTGTGTAGTTCCCTATCTTTACTAGTAGAGTATTTTTTATTTTATATAGTGGTGTTAGAAACTAATAAGTAGGAGTTTCGATTTGCCCAAAATGGCCAATAGAGTTTAAACAAGTGTAATTTTTATGTGGTAGTTGTAGTTGACCCTATGTGTACCACTCTATTTTAAATCAATACAAATCTCAAAACCTATAATTGTGCCTATGTATCAAAATCAAAATAAAAAACCTAAAAAAAATTAAATTGATGTATGAATATATTTATGATAAACATTTTTCTTATGCAAAATAAACTAATACTAAAAATAATTAAAATAGATGCAAATTGATGTTTATATTCAAATAATAAATAATCTATAAGTAACCTATATTCTATAATATAGATATTTTAGTCTAAGACACTATTACGTAAAAGAGACCACACATATTTCAAAATTCTACACAAGTCAATTTTAAAACATTGATAAATAGACGATCAACCAACTTTCCTTTCTACATGAAACTAAAGTCATTCCAACGTGGCTGCAATTTTATTCATAATGATGATCTCCAACAAAGACACGTGCAAGTAACCATTTGTGCAAAAGGTAAGCGGTAAATTGTAGAAAAGAAGAGATTTTGTTTGTGTGGTTGAGACTAGAGATTCAAAATTACTAAGTAGATTATTGTTATTGGGAGGATTTGTGGCGTTATCGAGAGGGGCCACGAACCGTAAGCACAAACAAGAGCACCACAAGGAAATTAAATAGGACTCGCTTATCTCACAAAGCCGTATATGTGTCTTCAAATGTGAGAAACATATTATATACAATAATATAAAATTTAAATTAGTACTTAGTAAATTTTAAATATGGTGGATGACTGGTACTTTATTTATTTATTTTTCAATTAACATTCATGAATGGGGTATGGGTCTTCTGTGTGGTGGAGGAGTTTCTTCAAAATTATTAATTTGTATTTTCCGTTTGTGTTCTTTTACTTTTATATCAATATAATTTATTTAATAGTTTTTACCACTTAAAAAAATAAACAAACGAACAAAATCTTTATATGAATGAAGTTGTGTGTGTGTGTGTGTGATCATGTGTGTGTGTGTGTGTGCGTGTGTGTGTGTGCGCGCGCGCGCACGTGTGCGTGTGCGGGTGTGTGTTTTGAAGGGACCCAAAACCCTATATACAAAATGTTGCCAGCAACAAAACGTCAAGAAACGGGGAACCAACCATCAACAAAAACTAGGTACTACCTAGAGAATAGGTACATAAAGAAAATCTTACAAGGCAATCCTAATTTGAATTCTTTAAAGCCTTAGTAACATCTGCTTCCAATTGAGAAGCATTAAGAGCCAATTTCTTCATGTCTTGAAGGTCTTGAGAAAAATGAATAACTATCCCCTTTAGGTTGCCACGAGTCCTAATGCATGTGCCTTTGTTGTCCTCGTCTACTACCTGAATCAGATTTTGATACATCTTATGCTATTTGTCCACTTGATTTCTGATGTTATTAGTAGTATCCTTAATCAGCTTTTGGCTAAAACAAACCAAAGTAGTCAGATTATCATTAATATTGGTCATCTTAGTTTCTAGTCCCACAATTGTTCCCTCATAATCATTTTTCAAAGTCTCCATATCCTTGACCACTTTCTCTACACAAAGCAATAAGATTTCCAACTTCATTATCAACCAAAGGAGCTTCTTGATTTTGAATATATACTATCCATTTTATATTGAATGGAATATAACTTGATATTCATTTGGTTTATTTCTTGAAAATTCAATTTTTTCATCCTGAACGAATCCACAACTGCATTTCTCACTATGCCAAGTCATAAAAGAAAGCGGGTCTTCCTTCATGGTCTATAGCAGGTAGTGACTCCCTAGAACCTACCTCTAGCACAAATTAAAGAAGAGAAGCCTTTTGTAGTACAATTTTTACATTTATATTTCATAAATGTTGTTTATTTTATTTATGCAATTAAAATTATATTATAATTATTTTATTTATATAAAATTATTTTAATTATTAAAAATTATTTTTTAAGGAAATAATAGTAACTTTTCTTAAAAAAATTAAGAAAGAAAACTCTTTTTCAAAAGACATCAATCAAAATATAGATTTATTAAAAGGAATTCCTCAATAGCGCGTAAACTCTCTTGTCAATGCATATTCACACACATACAAAGAAATAAAGAACCTAAAATATTAAATCATAAATAATTGTTCAACAGGTTAAAGAGAAAGTAAGAATGAAGAATAAGACAACTCCTCATGGAATATGAATTATTTCAACATATAGCCTTGCAAAGCAAACGAAACGTGTTAAGCAAGTCTTTAATCCAATTTATTTACAAATGCCAAGAATTCTCATGGTTGAGAACAAATGGAAACTTTATATAACAGCGTATGGGCATCAACACAGCATAAAGGATAGTTGAATTTACTGTGAGCGTTGTAGTTACAAACCTTTGACATTATGCGAGAGCAGTTAAAGACAAATAATCCTAATACACATACATCGAGACGAAGGCGGGCACAGTGTATTTGACACGATATTGCATCTACAGGAACACAACGATTGCAGGAAAAGCAGAAGGATGTTTCTGTTTTCAATTCCTTGAAATGAGTAAGGATTAGTGATGTATGCGTTGTTAGAAAGCAGCCTCCTTGAAGGGGGTAAGCAGCAGGGCCTTGCGTCCTCACCATTGCCTTCGCAGTTGGGACAGTCATTTAACTGCTGTGAGGAAGCAGCCTTGTTGCAGGGTGATGAGCAGCAGGGCCTTCGATCTTCACCGTTGCCATAGCAGTTCGCGCAGTCATCCAACGGTTCTGAGAAAACAACCTTCTCGGAGGATCTTGGGTTTTCACCATCGCCATCGTAGCTCACACAGTCATCCATCTGCTCCAGATATCGAGCAGAGACATGGAGCGTAAACACAAACAGGACCACCACAAACACTGCGCTCATTTTCATGCCCATCATACTCCCCATCTTAAACGACGACATGGTGAATGCACGGCGACACTGGCACCACTACTTATGGACAAGCAGATTGCTTCTATGATGTCTAAGGACATGTATAATAGGACCACTAAAAGCAGCGATAGAATGAAAATGTAAACAAGGAAACCCTCCACGTTGAGAAGGTGGGGGCACAAAGCCCACAGAATCAGCGGCATCAGTCCTTTGCCGTCGTAAACAACCAAAGACCCATAGTGGATGTCGTATGGAATAGCAATTCATGAATGTTTGGGATTGACACGTCGTGAATGTCTTGGAATGACACCCAACTTTAGAAGGGAATGTGCATCATCCCTAAACGCGGCGGGTACCAACTGAAAGAACCCGACCCACAACCTTTTATCTTTTATTTGTGAAAC
>MU224806.1:951456-980123 GCA_018584345.1 Thuja plicata | reverse complement strand
CAGTGCGCTTGTTTCCATGCCTATCAAACTCCCCATCTTAAACTACTACTTGGAGAATGGCTAGCTAAACTGGGCCTACTACCATTTATACAACTAGCGTTCATTAGTTCCACATTTTCAATAGCACCTGACGCCGACCGGTCCGATAGTCATTAATAAAGCCAAATAAAAGAGCGCAGCATAACTGGAAATGCTCAAACCATCTTTCAACTCCAAATCTCTAATCATAAATCCAAATCTCTAATCATAAAGTTGGCGTGCAAGAAGCCCGCCAAAAAGCAGCATAAACTATGAACTTTGTGTATCATGAACGTGATTCTTAGGTAAAGAACATCATTTGAAAGACACGGCAAATTTAAGAATTATATTAATATCTTGTAAAAATTATTTATTAATTTTTAAAAGCTAATAAGCACATATATGACTTCGTAGATAGAAAACTTTTCCATCCCTCTTCATTATAAACTTCCATAATTTAATAGGCATAAGGATGACAATTGAAATATTTGTAGAGAGGTTGCTCATTTTCTATAATCAAGTTTTGTGTGTGTGTGTGTGCGCGCGCGCAATAGCATTGGTAATGACAAGGGTCAAAAAGTATTTGAAATAAATTAAATAGATTTTTTTTGTTGATTATATAATTATATTTAAATATTTAACTAATCTTAGTAAAAATATTAAACAATTTAGTTTAGCTGAAGAGTTAAATTTGGTGTAGTCTTAGTGTTATGGTATAAGTTACATTAGGATTAATTATTTGCTTTTGGATTTGATTGTGTAATTGTTTTTAGCATCAACATTTCGGATCACACTCTTTGATCCATCATCAGGATGAGAGAGAGTGCAAGAAATGTAAAAATATAAGAGGGTTGAATTTGTCGTATGTTTTTCCTATATATTGAGGTTCAAATTTAGGGTAATGGTTCAATTTAGTTTAATGGTATAGTTAATGTTGAAGTTGATTTACAATTTGCTTTTAATTTAGTTTAGGTAGAGGGTTCAATTTGATTTGTGTTAGGTTTCATTTGGTTAGTTTGATAAGGGTTTAATTTAGGACATAATCTAATTTGAAGCAATAGGGTTTGATTTGGTAAAGAGATTAGTCTAGTTTAGGGTTAGAATTCAATTTAGTTTTGGTTTAATTTAGTTTAGGTGCAAGGTTAAATTTGGTTTGTGTTAATGTTGAGGTTTAATTTAGTTTAATGTATGATTAGGGTTTGGTTTGCATTAGATTTAGGGTTATGGTTTTTATTCTATTTGGTTTAAGGGTACAATTGTATTTTGCTTTGTGTTTAGAAATAATTTAGTTGAGGATCAGGGTTTGATTTTCTTAAATGTTCATTTTGGTTAAGGGTTATGCTTTAATTTTCTTCAATGTCCAATTATTTTTATGGTTGCAGTTTGGTTTGGTTTAGTGTTATAGTTAGGGTAGGAGTTTGTATATGATTTGGGATAAATATAGTATAATTTTAGGGTTTGGGATCTGTTTACGTGTTTTTAAGGTTTTTGTTTGGTTACAATTTTTGGTTTAATTTAGTTCGCGGAAAGAGTTCAATTTTGGATAGGCTCAATATTGGTGTATAATTTGGTTTATGAATAGTGCTCAACTTGATTTAGTCTTATTGTTAGGGTTGAAGCTGGTTAATCTATATGGTTTAGGATTTGGCTTAGCTTTACAGTTAGGAATTTAGTTTAGTGCTACATTTATGATTGAAGTTGGTAAAGGATTAGCTTTTGATCCATTTAAATTTGAGGGTTAAATTTTGTTTGTGTTAACATTAGGGTTGAATTTGGTTTAATATTCCATTAGGGTTGGGTTATTGTAGGGGTTATGATTATATTTGGTTGAAGGTTACAATTCAAATTGAAATAGTGCTCGGTGTTAGCTTCAAGAAGGTTCCACATTTAATTAGGTTTAGAGTTACAATTTAATTTATTTTAACTTGCTAGGTGTAGGGTTGATTTTGGTTTGGGAAAGGGGCTCATTTTATATTTATTTATAGTGTTAGGATGTAATTAGTTCTATGATTAGGGTTTTATTTGGTTAGATGTTTATTTTGGTGTTGGGAAACCATTCAATTTTGTTTAGGAATAGAAGTCAATTTAGGGTAGTGTTAGCTGCAAGGTAAAATTTGGTTAAGGAACATGGTACATTTAGGATTGCTTATAGTGTTGGGACATAATCTGGTTTAGGATTAGGGTTTGATATGGCTAAATGTCCATTTTGGTTTAGGGATATGGATCAAATTTATTAGGTGCTCAATTTGTTTTAGGTTTATTGTTAATTTTTGTTTAGTGTTGTAGTTAAGGTCCAAGTTGGTGGATGATTTTGGTTAAATTTAGTTTGGTTTTACGGTTAGGAGTTAATTTATTTATATTTTTACAATTTATTTGGTTTACGATCCGAGTTTAATTTAGTTTAGAGCAAGAGTTCAATTTGGTTTAGTCTTAGTGTTAGGGTCTAATTTTATGTAGGATTGTGGTTAAACTTGGTTTAGTCTTATAGTTAGGGTTGAAGTTGGTTTGGATTTTTAATATAGAGTATTGTTTATCTTTACAATTACCTGGTTCAATTTAGTATAGTTCTATAGTTAAGGTTGAAAGACATTTAGTATTTTTTTAAAATCTAGTTTAGGTTCATAGTTCAATATGGTTTGTGAAAGCTTTAGGGTTCAATTTTGTTTAACATTTATTTGTGATTATGGTTGAATTTTATTATTGTACTTCATTCAAGGTTACAATCCAATTTGGCATTGTGAACTGGGTGTTGGATTGAAGTTGGCATTATGTTTAATTAGGTTTATGGTTCAATTTGGCAAAGAATTTTTTTAATTAGAAAATGCTTAAAATAGGGTAAGTGTTAGGCTTATGCTAAAAGATTGATCAGTGCTACATTTAGGGCTCTCTTTTTTTTGTAATAGTTCAATAAGGGTTGATGTTATGTTTTATAATCTCAGTCTTCCAAGATCAAAGTGATACAAATGAAGCACATAAATATAATGGGAAAATTTGATCACTTGAATTATTGGAGAAGTCAAGTACATATAGGTGTGAGGATGGAGCTAACCTCCACAAAGAGAGGAAGAGGTGTCAAAAACAACATTACACAACTACAAGAATTTGTCAACCAAGTTGACACAACTACAAGACTGAATCAAATAACTAGACACCTTACTTAGAAGAGCTCAAATATGTGAAACCTAATTAGAAAACCTAACTAGGATTAATAAAGCCATGTGTTTAATTAAAAACACTAACACCCCCTCCATTAAACATAGCTTAGGTGGATATGAAAGATATGAGTCTGGACAACAAGGCCTAATAAGGTACTCAATTACAATAAAAATAACTCAAAAGAAAGGAGAAACAAGAAAAACCCAATGGGAATAAAGCCTCCCCCTAAAAAAAGATAAGATGCAATGGCATATACAAGTGAGGAAGAAGAAGAGTGCTATATGAAGGACTTATGATAACTCCCAAGGACTACTTAGACCACAAAGTACAATAAGCTCTCCCCATAGGAGAGAAAGTAGAGAGATCATATGACCCCCCAAAAGATGTGAAGTAATCAACTCCATGTAGTGCTGGTAGATGCTCGACGTTGGATGCTAGTGAGGATCTATGTGATGAAATATAACTAATTGAATGTGTGAAGATGATAAGTTGATGATCACCGAGCTGCAAAAGTGAATGCAAGATATTAAATCAGTTAATGTATTGTATTTTTATTGATGTCAACTTGATATGGTTTGATTGGTCATACACATATTGTCATAAACTTGAAGAGCTGAAGAGACAAAGTTTATGCAGTCAGTAAAACTTAAAAGGTTTGCATACACCAAGTGATAGAGAACACTGAGTGATAATGAACACTGAGAAGTTCACAGTGTATACCGAGCACCATAGTAACCAAGCAAGTGTTACTGAGAAAGAGCTATTTACCGAGCATAACTGAAGTTGTTACCTAGCATAACCGCAGTTGATGACCAATCAGAACTAGAGTTGAAGAAGGATAAAACTACTTAGCTTGAAGAGCTATATTTAGGGATTGACTAATTAATTACTTTATTTTCAATGATCAGCTAAACTAAAGAAAGAAGGATATTTAAAGCACATTTTATTTCCATTTATGATGGAGAGATTTAAGGAATAAAACTAAAGAAGAGATTTACGGGATAATGAAAGCATGGAAATTTTTACGAATCAAGAAGTGATCTACAAAAAAAACAAGGAGATTGAGCGGCTAATCATGTCAATATAAAGAGATAAGGAATTCATTATAAAAGAGAGGAATGCTGAGTATATTCTGGTGAAGATAGAATTCTTCATGCAAATCTGATCATACAGGCTGAAGAACAGAGCCAAAAAATTCTATAGACACTGAGCAACAAAGGATAGAGCATTCATCGAGAGGAAAAAAGAAAGAGATAAAATGAACTGAAGAGAATATTAATTAGATAGGTATTATTGGACTAACAATAGATCTAATTATCTACAAATTAAAGTTATATTTTGAACAGATCATTTACTGTATTACTTTAACCATTAATTCAGAAAATCTCTTAACCGAGTGGGATTTAATAATCCTTATTATATTGAGATACTCAAGAGTATCAAAAGGTTTTCTTGTTGACAACATAGTGAATGATACCTGTCAAAAGACAAACTATTAGTTTTGAATCTTCTAACAAGGTCGCACTTAACAGTGTCTATTGTAACCTTTAACAAGGTTGGCTCTTCACTGAGATCACTTTAGAAGAGTGAAAATATTTTGGGTTACCGATCCCAAGTGGTTTTTCCCAATATTGGATTTCCACGTTAAAATCTATGTGTCAAATGTGTATTACTTTCATTGCATTGATATTATGTTTTATACATTATTGAAACTGGATTGGTCAGTAAACACTAAGTTTATTTAATGCTACTCGGTGAAGTCTAGAAATGATATAAAATAGTATATCTTACTGAGAAGTTTATATTTGTTAAAGTTATTTATGCATACATCTGATGATTGGGACTAAAAGATAACTAAGGGTATTATATTTGAGATATAAGTTTTTGGTTGGATTTTTGGAATTATTATTAAGGCCATTGATTCACACCCCCCCTCAGTTATTCTAACAATTGGTATCAGAGCTTTGGTGCTTGGAAGAAAATTTTTAAGGAACTTGAGCTAATGATCACAAGATGAGTAAAAGGGATGTGCCTAAGTTGATCAAGGACAACTTTGCATCATGGAAAAGTGGGATAAGAATTCATCTATCTGGTATTGGAAATGATGTTACACAACACTTGGATATTAAACATGTTGCACCTACTGGACCTCCGACTATTGATCAATTGAGAGAAACATGAACATAATTCTATGATGATGGAACTTACTTCTTCACTAACTGATGTTGAATTTGAAGATGTGAAATCATGCACCTCTGCAAAGAAAATGTGGGACAAACTCAAGTTATTACATGGAGGAGATGAAAATGTGCTGAGAGATAAATCTGAAAGCCTAAGAGGGAAGTTTGATGACCTGAAATTGAAAGGAGAGAACATCACTCAGTACAGTGATAGAATCAAAGAAGTTGTTAATGCTATCCATGGAGTAGGAGTACTTGATGAAGAAACAATTGTAAGTAAAATTCTGAGAACCTTACTACCTGTTTATGCTATTAGAGTATCTGCAATTCAAGAAATGAGAGAAGTAGCTAGTAACAATGTTACTTTTGATAGTTTTATCGGTAGACTTGTTTCATTTGAGATGAACAACTATGACAACAATGTCTTACCTACTCTTGAGTCTGCATTCAATTCTTCTCTGAAAATAAGAAAATCTAGTAACAAACACACTATGAGAAATGATACTAGCAGTGATAGTGATGAGCAAGAACTTGATGAACAAGTGGTGTCACATTCACTTTAACTCTTGTCCCATCTTTCAGTCCATCCTCCTGTCCTGTAGTCCTTTCCCACTAATGTAGCTCATCCTTCCATGCTTCTTGCCACCATTCATTCCAAATTATAAATGCACTTTATCATTCCTTTTTAAGTTATGATCAAACAAATACAATTCCCAACTTTTCCACATTTAATAATCATTACTAATGTCCTTTCCACCCATTTTTTATTTCTCAATAAAGGGAACTTGGAAAATATGATATCCTATTGTCCATCGAAGTGAAGTTTTCAAAAATTAAATTTTCCACCTCCTCCAAAGTCGCTGCCCACTTAGACAAGATGTCAGCTTCCTTATTTCCCTCTCATTTGATATGGGATAATTTAAAATATTCAAAAAATTGTAGATCTTCTCTGATTGTGTCAATGTAATTTTGGAGGTGCCATGCATTAACAGATAATTTACTTATAGCCTGTATGATAATTAACAAATCTCCTTCCAAATGTAGTTTTTTCACCCCTATTTTTTAGCTATTTTAACTACCAACATTGCCACTTTACACTTTGCCTCATTATTTGTTACATCCTTCAATCTCATTGCTCCATATGACAATGTCTTGCCTTTTGCATCCCTTATAATGATTCTTGCCCCTAATCTCCCTGAATTGTTTTGTGCTGCTCCATCAAAAATTTCCTTACGCCAACCTTCTTCTAGTATTTTCCATAGAATCTTCTCATTTCTATTTTTGTTTTTCTTCACTACAAGTGCCCCTGAGGGAGATTTAAATTTGATTCCTGACCACATATTTTGAATTGCCCCATCCTGCTGTGTAAAGGGGATGCAAAGGGCTTTCTTTCTTGATTTTGTAGATCTCATTACTTCTTCTATAGCATGATCAAACCTATAGAGACATCTTCTAATAGGTTCAGCTTCACTTCTGAATATTCTCAGATTATGTTCCTTCCAATTTTCCCAAATGACTAAGGATGGGGTAATTAAAGAAATGCTAGATAAATTTGATTTATTTAAGGGCCTTGGCCAGCCATCAAAAATACCTCTCACCATGTGTTCTCTAGGTCTTGCCCATCCCAGTTTTGCTTGCACATGATCCCAGCATTTTCAGAAAATTTACATTGAACTAAAAGATAGTCTATTTCTTATTTATTCTTCTTGCATAAAACACATCATGTTGGCCCTACCATACCCATATGTTTTCTCCTTTCTACTATTATAATTCTACCCTTGATGGCTAACCATGCAAAGACACCTGCCTTCGGAAGCACATCTTGATGCCAACATAAGTCTTGGGAGTCAAACTTTAAATATTCCATTCCTTCGATGAATCTGTATCCTAGTTTCACCTAGTAGTTCCCCAAGAGAGAGCCACACCAGATAAGGTTATCTAGTTTTGAAATTAGCTTAATCTTCCTTCTTTCAAATATTAATTGCATTTTGTGTTTTTGTTGAGTTGTTAGATCTTCTAAATTTACATCCTTCGAATCCCAACATTTTACTATATCATCCTCCTTTTGAATAACATATTCACTAACCTTCTCTCCCCAATTCACCATAAAGCAGGTATTCAAATCCTAGTACTCTTCCTCTTCCACTAGTGCCTTATGGTCATCCCAAGATTCTATCCAAAAGTTTGCTCTTGATCCATTTCTAATTTTCCAAGATAAATGGTTTGTGATAATCTGTCTGCAAAATAAAATAAAATTCAAAATTTTTGACCCTTTAGGGGGTCCCTAATTGTAATTATTCTATCATTCTCTCCAAAGTCTAAATATTTTTCTTGTAGAATTCTGGCCCAATATTGATTTGGGTGTGTATACATGCTCCACACCAATTTTTCTCCTAGAGATTTGTTCATCTTGTGCCAATTTCTTATTCCAGCACCTCCCTTTTCTTTTGGCTTACATATTTTTTCCCAAGCCAGGAGTGGGATCTTCTCCTCCTCCTTTGCACCTTTCCAAAAGAATTTTTGCATTTTCTATTCTATGACTTTCACCACTTTTTTGGGGATCTCTAAACACGTCATGGAATAAACAGGAATAGAAGATATTATAGTCTGCAACATTAATACCCTATCAGCCGAAGATAGCCACTTACCTTTCCATCCATCCATCTGTTTAAGACATTTTTCTGTTAGGTATTTCCATAAATCAGCTCTGTTGCACCCTCCAAAGAAAGGGATACCAAGATATCTGTTGGGCAACTATCCATGTTGTATTCCCATGATTCTACAAATTTTTCCTTGTGTGTGTTGTGGGGTATTAAAGAACTAAATCTCTAATTTTTTCCAGTTGATGTGTTTTCCATATACTTTCCAATTAAATACTTACAGTTTCCTTCATCAATTTTGCTTCTTGTTCAGTAGCGTCTCCCCCCAAAAAGGTATCATCCAAAAATTATCGGTGTGTCAATGGTTCCACCTCTTCTATAATTTTAATGCCTTTCCATTTACCATTATCTTTCTTCTGCATAATCATCCTACCTAGAACTTCTGCTAAAATAATAAACAGAAAAGGGGAAAGTGGGTCCCCTTATGTGATCCCTTTCTCTTGAGATAAAAAACCTTGTGGGTTGTCGTTAACCAGAGCAGAGAACATTGGATTGTCAATACAACCTTTAACCCACTGCATCCATTTCTCAAAAAAACCAAAACCTTTCAATACTTTCATCAAGAAATTTTGATCAACTTCATCATAAGCTCTTTTAATATCTAATTTAACCATCATTTTTTGAGCTTTAGCAACTCTGATTGAGTCGAAAGCCTCATGAGAAATTATAATCCCTTCAAAAATAGAGCGTCCTGGGGAGAAGGCACTTTGCTCCTGTGATATAATTTTGTGTAAAACAAGCTTCAGCTGGTTGGCTATTACTTTGGAAATAACCTTATAAGTAGTATTGCATAGAGCTATGGGTCTGAATTCTTCTAAAGTAATTTGTTCATCCTTCTTAGGAATAAGAGCCAGAAAGGTAGTATTGAAGTCTTTAAGGAAAAAACCACCCTTTATTGATTCCTCAACCACCTCCCATAAGTCATTTCCAATAACGTGCCATAATTTTTGAAAGAAAACAGCTGGAAAACCATCTGGCCCAGGGGATTTATCCCCACCCAAACCAAATAAGGCTCTCTTAACCTCTTCTTTTGCAGTTGGAGCCATCAAAATTTCATTTAGGTCATTTGTTACTATAGAGGGTATAATAGTCAAAACCTCCTCTATCAACTGCACATCCCTTTCCTCTTGGTGTTGCTTTTTTGAAAAGAAATCCACTACTTCCTTTTTTATGCCTTCCATGTCATCAATAGTCTCCCCATTACCATTTTTAATACTGTAAATCTTATTCCTAGCTCTGCAAATCTTAACAGAGTTGTGAAAATTTTTTGTATTTTTATCCCCATCTTTGAACCAATTCTCTCTGGATTTTTGTTTCCAGAAAATTTCCTCTTTTATTAACCATCCTTCTAACTCCTTTTGTAGATGAATCTCTTCTTGAAATTCAGCTTCATGCATGCCCTTTTCAATCACTTTTAAACTTAACTGGTTAAGTTCCTCTTCTAGCTTGTGTTTTTCTTCAAAAATGTTCCTGAATTTAACTCTATTCCAAATTTTTAATTGTTCTTTTATGAACTATAATTTATTGAAAAAAAAAGAAAGGCCTTGTTACCTGACCTCCAAGGTGCTTGTTCCCACCATGTTGCAATCAATTCATTAAATCCTTCAGCTTGGAACCACATCACCTCAAACTTAAAGGGGCATCTATCTGGAGTTTTTTCGTCTTGTATTCTCAAACAGATAGGGAAATGATTAGAACCCTGAAAAGGAAGGATTTTGGCTTCACATGTCCATAAATATTCTGCCTAATTTCCTGCCAAAAATAATCTATCCATATTTTCTACGATATTCAAAAATCCTTCCCTCCGGTTAGTCCAAGTAAAATCCCCTTTTTTGACTGTCATCTCGATTAGTCCATTGTCATTAGCAAAATTGTTGAAGTCCCTTTGGCTGTCATTATTCCATCCCTTACCACCTTATTTATCCTTTGGTTTTAGGATGGCATTAAAGTCACCTCCCAAGATAACAATCTCCTCTTGTAGTCCATTAAGAGTCACTGTCAAGCATTCCTAAAGAATCCTTTTCTTCCCTTTGTTGTTTGGACCATATATATTAAGAACTGAGATGTTGCATTTTAGTTGTCTAGAGTTAACCAATAGCCATTGCCAGTTTTGTTCAGATTTCCTTATCGTGATATAAATTCTTGCCTCATTCCATAGACATCCCAAGCCTCCTGAAGCACCTTGAGCTTCCACCATACCACATTTCCATCTTCAAAATTTTCTAACAAAAAAATCAAGATCTTCCTGCTTAATCTTTGTTTCCTGTAGCAGGATCAGATCTAGCTTCGTTTGATCAAAAAATATTTTGATCGAATGCAATTTTCCAGAGGCATTGCAGGCCCTGAAATTCCAAGATAAGAGTTTCATAATTCTGGGGAAGGCATAGCCTTTTCCTGATCTTAAAATTTTTGTTAAATCCGAGGCGCTTCCAGCAATGGCTAGCTTTGCCCTATTAGATTTATGTCCTCTCTTTTTCTTTCCTCCAACCCGCGGTTTTGGGAGTTGGATTACGGTTTTCTCCACTATTATTTTTTCACACACACCTTCTGATTCAAAGAGACCTAGATCATTTAAGCCTCCTCCCTCCTTAGTTGTGGCATAATCTGAGTCCCATTCATCGAACCCCTCCCCACTATCTCTAGTGCTATCAAAGGAACTATTGAGGTTTCTAATTGGGGATATTTCTATATCGTTAAGATGTAGATTATCATCTTCTCCTTCATCCAAATCCTTTTTATGCCTTGGAGAGGCCTCCGATTCATGTGAGTGTAATCTCTTTGTTGCTGCTTGATACTCATTCATTCTGTTTGTGGGTTCCAGTGGGTCTCAGATTGCTATGGTTTCCATTACCACCATGGGCATTTGATCTATTTCCTCTTCCTGATCCTTATCTATAGAAACCTTTGACTATGGGTGGGCATGCATATGCTTCAAGTTTCTTGGGGTGCCCTTTGGATCTTGTTGTCTATTCATTATTGAGTGAGGTGTTTCCGTGACCCGCTACGTGGATAACCTATCCTCCTCCACATGGTCCTATTTTAGGGTCCCTAAATGGCATCCTCTCTTGCATCTTTATAGTCTTTTCTCCATAGGGGAGTATTGAACTATCCTCTATCCATGTTGTTCATTTGGTTTTCCATCACATCCTTTGAACCTTTCCCGTCTACTAGGAGTTCTAGCTCAAGTTGATCTAGAAGCTTGTCTTCCTTTAATCATTTCCCCTTTCTTTGGGCTTTTGTCATAGGCTCTACAGGAGAGATCTGGTTCTCTTCACCATCCCAAACTTCAAGCATTTACTTCCACATTCCATGCTCAGTCCCCAGTATTATGAAGTTTGGAACCGGGTCATTGCTTTGAAGATTTATAAGGATTCTAGGATGTATGGAGGAGTCCTTTTTACTTATAACCTCCCATGCAGAAACAAAAGTGCCTATTTTTTTCCCTACTTGTTCCAAAGTGACTTCATCCTAGTATTCCATTGGGAGATTATGCGGATTCAAAAACACCAGGTATTCTTTTGGTTTTTCTTTCAAAGGGTCAATATTTTATGTCCAATCCTTCATGTAAACTCCTTTCCCATTGATTAAATAGGGCCCATTTTTTAGGATCCATTCTTTCTCTTCTTTTACAGAACATATCCCCATATAAAAACCATTTGTAAGGGTTTTTATTTTTACATCCTTACCCCATACTTGGCTACACCATCTTCGGATAAGGGACACCGATGGCCATGGTCCCATCCATTTGAAGAAAAAGCCCTATCTTTCCACATCTAGCCAAAGAGGGTTTGAAATCATGAGTGTGGACATTACCTCATATCACATGTTGTCCTTATCTCTGTTGGTCTGTTGGGAAGGGTCAACCACTTTCTCCTTTTCCAGAGGCAGTTTTGGGCGGTAGAACTTGTGCTCAATCTTTGTGAAGCCAAAATTTCTCTAATCCACGTGTAAAATGGCACCTGGGCAATCTTTTTGTTCCAGTTCTCCCTTCTCCTTCCATTCCCATAAGATCTACTCATAGTGTTTTGATGGCCATTTCCCCCATTTCTCCAATCCATAGAAAAATTCCCTTGTATGTGTGTTTAGTTTCAGAGATTGAAAGGTCGTCTATATATCTGTTTCCAATGTAATTTTTCCCTAGGTGTTCTTTGAAACCTATCCTCAGTAATTTTTTCCCTCCTTCCACATTCCCTCATGTTTTAGGTGACCATTGCCTCCAGTAAAGCTCCCTCCTCTCCCTCATTTCAAATTATTTCTATGTTAAGAGATTTACAATAGGACTGTTAAGTCCACCTTCCTTGAAAGGATTTCTTAAGTGTACTACACTTGTTAGAATGAGTACAATATGTTTGACCTAACTATATGCAATCTATAATTTCTGATTAATCAATTGCTAATCAGTTGCTATAGGTGAGAATTACTCTAAGATTTTTTTAGTGATCTTGAGATCAACATAGATAAATCTCGTAGTGAGATAAGTTCTCCAGATGAACCTAGGAGTGATCATAATTTTGTCCCTTATCTTCTGCATAAAGAATGCATTGAAACTTCTTGTGAAAATTATAATAAGAACATGCATCTTCTTATGAAAAATAATTCCTTACATATTATGCCAAAATAGAAGCTTTAACCATGCAATCAGACCAACCCAAAAAAGAAGAAACATACGAGGCATCTACTAAAGATGTATTCATGAGTCTCATTGGCATAGAGCATGTTGAATTAAGGTTTGATAATGATGAATCACAAGAAGGTGAAGAAAAATAAGAAATTTTATTATGTGGAAACCAAAGTCACTTTGATGAGTTTGATCAAAGATTTTTAGCATGTCATGATCTTGAGAAGGAATCAGAAAATTCATTACATGAGGTTGATTTTGGTGATAGGATATTTGAATCACATAAATTTAAGAGTCAGTTGAAAGTCACTGATGATATGGTTGTTGCAGCCTTAGTATGTTATGATGAAACTTATAGGATCATTATAGATCTCTATAGGAAGGTTCAGATGGAAAAGAGACAAAGGGGTATGGAAGGTGATCCTTATATTGTTGACTAGCAGGTGGTCAAAGAAGCCTTTGAATCTATAAAATCAAATTATTTGAGTTTACTTTCAGATAGGAATCATATCTTAAAGGTTGCTGAAATATATGCTTATAAATTTAAGGAAACGGGAGATGAGATCAATAAGATCATCAAAGAGCTTAACGATACATAGGAGATATTGGGCACTACACAAATCTTCAAAGAGAAAAAAAATAAGATTGTTGACGCTAATCATTACAGGGAATAGGAAAATAGAGGAAGGATTGATTTTTCAAGGAAGTGATTAAGGAACTTGACAACATACAAAAAAACATATGATTTGGATAGTTGTCCCAAAAGATCAAGTACAAAAAAATTGGACTAGCCAAAACATCAGTATAACTTGGGAGTAAAGGATAATATTTAGGTTGTTGAAAATTTTTTGTTTGAGGTGGATGTTGATTGGATAATTGATAATCCACTCTTCGAGTTGGATGGGGAATTTTTTTCTTATTCCAGTGATGAGAATGGAATTGACTGCATGAATTTGGACCCAAGTACCATTCCTAATGATCAAGGATGGTTACAAGATTTGACTAGTGGATTAGTTGCTAGCATTAGTATTGCTTCCCACTTACTAATCATCCTACATATGAGTTCATATTTTGATTTGCAAGTGAGCTAAATGGATTCTTTGGTTTAGCAGTGTAGACACCCTAAAATGGACAGACTTGCGACCTTGCATTTAATTACTAATTTTCCTCTATTAATTAAGTTGTTTTTAATCAATAGGTAATCATATATTTCGTCTAAATATGATCCTCTGATCATTTAATCATTTCTCCAAAATAAATTAAATAATTAATTTTAATTAATTAATAAACCTTAATTAATTAATTTGTATTAGTTTACTAAGTTGAATTTCATAAAGCACAATTAATTTAATTTCCCTCTTAATCATTTTTCTTCTAATTAATTTTAAATCAAAATAGAATTCAAATATCTCATTTACGAGTATTTTAATTTCTAAAATTAATAAATAATCAAATAAATCTTCTCTCTAGTTCCAAAGGGGAACTCATGATCAATCTTTTTGATTTAATAAATTGCTCTATCTTCTCTCTAGTTCAAAAATGGAACTCATGATCAATCTCTATGATTGCATAAATTGCTTTATCTTATCTCCAGTTCAAAAAGGGAACTCATGATCAATCTCTGTGATTGCATAAATTGCTTAATCTTCTCTTCAGTTCAAAAAGGGAACTCATAATCAACTATACAATTGACTCAACCATTTTCTCTTGTCTTCAGTTAAGAGGGGAAGTTTACTGATTGCTTCTTCAGTTCCTATTGATCTCAACCAACCATTTTCAAGTTTCTGGGATCAATCTCATCCATCCAAATCATTTCCATATCCTATACAATCAATCCTTCTCAACCATTTGAAAGGAACGAATATCTCAAATTTGATGCACAATTATTCTGCAGGATTTTTGTGTGAAGCATTAGCAAATCATTATCATTTTGATCCCATTTTCTCAACACACCCAAGTCATAGATGTTGTCAACGCCAATACTAAGCACCATCCATACAGTATTTCAACAGCAGTAGAGAGAAGCAATAGAAACTTCAAGCATTGGGGTTTGCATTTATTTGTTTTCTTTTCTAATGTTTGTTTTTTATTGTTAATAGGCTCATTCTTAGTATTTTGTTGATTTATTTCATTGCAAATCAGTGCTACTAACCCTCTTTTTTAAGTGTGTATACATAGGCCTATACATTTTGGTGAACCCGACGCGAACTTACAACCTGATCATTACTTGCAGACAACCAATAGAATTCCTCAGTCTCGGTTGTACGGCCGCAATTTAATCATTTATTTTTATTTATTTATTCTTTGAGTTGGGGTTTTTTGTTATTTTGCAATTGACAAAAGAATTTCACAATTGTATTGTTTATTACCGCAATTGATCTTGGTTATTTTGCAACTGATCTATTTGCATGTTTTCGTAATCGATAGAGTTATTTCACATTTGATGAAATTATTTCACAATTGAAGGAGTTATTTCATAATCGACAAAGGTATTTCACAATTTATAATTTTGTTTCACAATCGCATATTCATTGCCTCAATTGAAATTTCAAAATTTTTTGCAATTAACAGCTTCTGAAAAAAAAATTTGAAATATTTAAAATATAGAATTTATATTTTAAATATATACTTTCAGGATGTTTGAGAGTGGTTTCTGATCTCTAGGAGCGAAAATACAAAATCTAAATTTTGGAGGATTTTAAAAAATTTCAAACTTAGTCAAATTGCAGGATTCATCATGTGTTACTAACCTTGTTGTTTCAGCATGTGACTCTTCAAAATAAAACACTTGTCAAATACCCTGGATTACTTTAACAATTTTCTTGCAGGAGGGGAGGGATTGAAACATAAGACAAGTTCAAACTAAAGAGAAATTCATTTTATATTGTTTCTTATCTTTTCTGCTTGTTTAAGCCTAGGAACATCTCAATTTGGGGATTTAAAATGAATGTGTGTTTGATGTTTTTAGGAGATGCAGTTGTGGTAGGAGATTATGCTCTCACCCCTTGAAGGTGATCATAAATCTAGACCCTCTATTTTTATCCATTTACTTTTATGCATTCACCTTTAGCAAGCCTTTCGTTTGAGGAAAAACTCTTGTAGGAATGAATCAAGTGGGAACAGGCGGACCTGGCCATTCCAACCCACTATAATCAAAATTCTCCTTGAGACCAAAGTCTTGAAGGACATGGTTGCTTCTATTCTGAATGCTTCAATAGGCATAGGGCTGAGAGGCCTCAATCCTTCTTGTGGGTCTATGTTTATTTTGGTGATAGTAGGGCATTTGTGTCTCAATCTTATTTATGGGAATATATTGGAATACATTCTAGCATGTGTAGGGCCAAGAGGCCTAAATCCTACTTGCAAGACTGTGATATCATGGTACTCATAAGGCTATAGGCCTTAATCCTACTTGTGGGACTACGGGGGTGCTACGAATGGAATTTTTTACTAGACTCCTTAGAGTAGTTTCTCACCCTGTTCACCTCCAAAAGTATTCATAATATTTTTGCAAGGAGAGGGAAGATCCTCTCCCGAAGACACTCACCATATGTATCTTCTTTATCATTTTAAATTTTATAATACACTATTGGAGGTCTCATTACGTAGTCTCCTTTGATTGTATTCTTCATATCTCTCACTAAAGGAAAAAACATGGGAACCCTTTCGGGGGTGAAACTATTATGTGATCTAAAGAGATATCAAGCTGTGGGCCAAATATTTTGAATACTAAGCCAATTCCTTAGGATAACCTTGTCTGATATTGTGCTTTACCAGTGAAAATTAGGTCTTTTTCAAGACTACAAAACATACACTCATTGTTTAAGAATAGAGAAAAATACAACTAATTGCATGTGTGTGCCACAAACTACTTGGAAAATCTGTTCAAACTGAGTCAAACTATTGAGTGTCTAGGATGTCAATAGAAGTCTATTCTAGAACACATATTACCTCACTATCCCAGAATTGTTTTATCAAAAAAATTCAAAACTGAAATCAAATTCTAAAGACTATCATATGTTGTCGCAATTGAGAGAAGTTTTCTATAATCACTAGAATTTTTCCCCAATTGACCATTTTATTACCGCAATTGATGTGTGTATTATCACAATTGGAAGAAGTTTGCAGCAATTGATTATGCATTCTGTCGCAATCGCCAGAAGTTTTCTACAAATGATCAAAATACATGTGCACTTATTCTATCAAAATAGTCTAGGTTCTTCTATCCGAACATGTCATTTTATCAATCCATAACATTTGGAAAAGATCTTTGTGTAGTGTGAAGGTCACTATGTTCTATAGGGGATAACAAAGATTTAGTGAAGTCTCAAACTTTTAGGATCCTCTCTCTTAGTTAGTTTCTGATTTTATTTAACATTTGTAATGTGACAGTTCAGATTAGACTACCTTGATCTCATTATCTCAGTCTCATCACTCTTTTTTAAATAATTTCTCTCATCTATGAAAAGACATTTATTATATCCTCATCAACATCTGAGATCAAGAAAATTTGAATTTTGTTCTTAGAATTACGCTTGTTAAATAGGAACTTAAACTATCTTAGATAATTGGTCCCTTTCATTTTCTTTATATCACTTGTCTTATTACAACCTAGAAAACACCATATCATTTACACCTTATGGAGAACCTTATACTAGGTCAAATGCTAGACACCAAGAATATGAATGATACATTAACTTGTTTACCCTATGGGAAGAAGAACCAAAGATTGACCCATTCAAACACACTGATCCCTTGATATACGCTGGAAATATGCCTACACTTCCACATGGTTCCCAAAGGCTAACTATTTTTTAAGATATCAAAAATGAAGAGCTATAAGAGATAGAACAAGATGCTTATTCTGCACAAGTGGTAGACATTGTGGTAGGAATAAATCCTGAGAGACTCCTAGCAATGTTAATCAATAAAGGAGTAAAACTTCCTGTTGAATTTAATGTATCCACAATACGGCCTAAAAACCCACTGGCGGGATGAAATACAACTGAAATATCTCAAATTAATCTTGTGGTGTCTCAAACCTTCTATGTACTATAATCAATATCTACAACATCAGCACAGACTATGTCTACACAAACTAGCTTGTCCACTCAAGCTAGTTCATCTTCCACTCAAAATATGATGGGTTCCCCAATGAGTGCATCCATCATTTCTATTTCATCTTAGGCATCTTCCTCATTACCTCTCACATCAAGTGCTCAAGTTATTTCATCACCACCTTAGATAAGCTATAACCCATTCATCACTACCCAAACATCACAATCTATCCCTACTGGCCTTGGATCTAATTCTTCACAACAACTTGAATCAATCTCTATAGGTTGAATGTTCAGTCAACATCCTACAAGGGCTATAGTTTTATTCTAACAGAGGTCTTAACAACAACATTCACAACAACCTTGGACCCATCATTTACCCCAGTATCAACAAAACAATGTGTTTGGGAATCAATACCAAATCCAAAGAATATCGTACATCCTAACGTAAGGAACTCAAAGGCAAAGTCTTATACCAACTATGAGGCAAAGATCCAATACTAGAAATTTTCCTCAACCCTAAACTGACATTTTGGTACAACAAGTGCAAAACTTGGAAAGTCAAATGATGGATATTCAAAATCAAGAACAAAAAAATCCTATACTACTGAGGAATTGTACCCATACCCCTTTGATCATTCTTTTCACATGTCTCCATTTCTAGCACATTTTGCAGTACCCAAGTTTGACAAGTATAGAGGCAACACCAATCCTGTGGAACACATTAGGGAATTCTTTTCTAGTTGAATCAAATTTTCACATGATGAAACATACTTAATATGACTAATTCCCCTAAGTTTAGCTAGAATTGCAATGGAATGGTTCTCTCACTTACCACATGGTATTCACTCTTGGGGTGAATTGGCTGGAAAATTTATTGCTCACTTCCATCACAACATAGAATGTAAGGTCAGTATCATGGACCTTTGTGATATCAAGAAAAAAGAAGGTAAATCATTTGTCAAATTTTTACAAAGATAGAGAAACACAGCCAAGAGAATCACATATGATGTTCCTGAGAAAAATCTAATAATCATGTTTGTTGATAATCTGATCCCAGAAATTTGTTTTACTATAGAACTCTAACTCGCTCCCAATTTCAAATAATTGATAGAAAGAGGCGTTCGATGCGAGAAAAATTTGGTGAAAAGAGGAATTATTGTGGATCCTACTCAAACAAACACCACTAAAAATTCAAGTCATAAACCTAAGTGGTGGAACAAAAATAAAAATGTCACCAATGATGGTGTCATTGATGTCAAGATGGTCAATTATGCTCAACCAAAGATTTCATTACAAGGGGCACTCATGCCAAATCAAACACCTACAATGCAAACGCCGCAGGAAAATACTCAAGTTCAAACAACAACTACTCAAGTGGCAACAGTATCCCAGAATCAATCCAACATGCAATACCAACAAAAATCTTCTTTTCCTGAAACGTGAGCACACCCCACTAGGAGAATCGATCGAATCAGCACTGTAAAAGTTGATCCAAGCCAAAATGATCATTTTACCAAAAATCGGGGAATTTGAACATGGTGTTGTAAAACCTAAGTGGTGGAATGATAATGATTTTTGTGAGTATCATTGGGTCAAGGTTCATAAGACATCAAATTTATTTCAATTAAAAAATTCTATAAAAGATTTAATTGAACAAGAGATAATCAATGTTAGCAATACTCAATCCAAGGGTTACACAAACTATACCATCTTCAATGATCCTTTTCATAACCATAATAAAGGGAAAGCCTCTTCCTCTGGTAGTCAATCCAAGCAAGTCAATTATACCTATTCTACCTCTGATAGTATGATAAATTACATAAATATGACTAAAATTCAAGTTTCTACAATCACCATCAAAGATAATAATGCAAAATGTGTTGTTACAACTCATCGTTCCAAAGTTGTTCTACAAGGATGATGCAAGGAGGGTTAGTAACTAGAGCCACGGACACTCCCAGCTACCAAACCATCTTGCAAAATATAACATGGAATCTTTAAACATAGAGAAGGAGAGAAGGGATATAGATTTTATATTATTTCATCAAACTTCATATATGTCAGGTTGTAAGGCCTTCCTAGTTATGGCCAAATACATTCAAATTATTTTATAGAAAGTATGCATACATGCAAGGGCAAAAACCCTCAATCCAGCTCTATTATCTAACTATTGCCTCACTGATATCCTAATCTAAGAGCATGACACTACTTTTATACAAAAGGTTACCAAAAAGGTCGGCCCCAAAGATCCTAAAGATCTAACATAGGAAACAATAACCCAAATTTAGGTCAACATGTATCCTAATAAGAGACCCCAACATTAATTATGTTATAGAAATTAAATGCACATGTCAGCCACAAGATCCAAAATCCAAAAACCAAATCAGTGAGAAATACTATCGAGCAACATATACCAATCGGTGAAAACCACCGAGCAGTCAAGAACAACCACCGAGACCCATTGGTGAAGCCAGCCAAAACAAGTAACCAAGATTGATTGGTGGAACAAAATAAAAAAACCTTCAACTAACCAAAAAAGAGCCTTTATCAAGCACTTTACCGAGAAGTCTCCAACAAGCTACCGAACCCAAACAAACATATTTTTGGTTGATACAGGGTTGCCAAGAACCCAAGATGCTCTTGCATTAGATACCTGGGGTTAAAAGAAATGATTCTCTGAATCATGAGTGTGTTACAACCTAAGATGAATCCAAATTAGATTGAGAAATCCACATAGAGCCTTCAATCGGTCTATTCTTCCACTTTACCAAGTATTTCATATAATTCTTTCCTCTGGTGCTTTTGTCAATTATTTCTTCCAAAATATGTTCAACTTCTTCTATCCATTTCTTAGGATAATCGCTCGGCACTATCACTTCTTCATCAGGTTCATGATACTCATAAAAATATGAAATGTTGAATATAGGTGATGTATCCATGTCATTAGGTAATTCTATTTCATAAGTATTTCCACAATCAAACTTCCTCAATATCTTGCAAGGACCAATTTTTTTCATCTTCAATTAACCATATGTTCCAACTCAAAATTTTCCTTTCTTCAAATGAACCATTACTTTATCATTAATCTCAAAATTCTTATGTCTTATTGATCTATTTTCACTATCCTTGTATTTATGATTACTTTGCTTCAACTTATGTTTCACTTCCTCGTGTAATTTTTTCATAAACTTGGCAAATTTTTCTCCCTCAGTTTTTTTCTTCTCTTTGCTAGCAATATCTCTCAAATCTGATATACCTCTTGGTTGCATGCCAGTAACAATCTTAAAAGGTGTCTTTCCAATACTCCTATTCACTCAAATATTATATGAAAACTGTGCTTGTGCTAACATAAAATCCCAATTACTCAATTTATCTCCAGTTAAACATCTCAACAAGTTACCCACACTTTTGTTTACAACCTATGTTTGTCCATCAGTCTGTGGATGAAATTAGAACTATGCTTTAACTCAGTGTCTAACTTCTTCCAAAGATTTTTCCAAAAATAGCCAACAAACTTATTGTCTCGGTCAGAGATGATACTCCTCATCAATCCATGCAATCTGATAATCTCCTTGAAGAAAAGATCTAGTATATGCACTGCATATGATGTTTTCCTACATAGTATGAAATGTGTCATCTTAGAAAATCTATCCACGAAAACAAACATAGAATCATTACCTCTTGTTGTCCTCGATCAGCCAAGAACAAAATCCATGCTAATATCACTCCAAGGCTTCTCAGGAATAGAAATCGGTGTATACAACCCAGTATTCTGACTTACTCCTTTTGCAACTTGACAAACTCCACAACTCTTAACAAATTTATAAATATCCTTATAAAACTGAGGCCAAAAATACCTTTCCTTAATCAAACTCAATGTCTTATCAATACCAAAATGTCTAGCCAAACCACTACTATGTTTTTCCTTTATCAAATTGGTTCTCATTGATCCTCTTGGTATACATAACTAAATACCTTTGAACAACATATCCTCTTGAATCAAATAGTCTTCATACTTACTCGGTTGATCTAGAATAGGTGCTCTGCACATTTTCCATGGCTCAAAAAAATCAGGGTCACATTTATACAAATGCTTCATATCATCAAAACCAAGAACCTCATTTCTCATTTCAGTCAACAAAGATCTTCTCCTACTCAATGCATCAGCAACTCGATTAGAAAATCCACTCTTATGCTTTATCACAAATGTGAAACTTTGCAAATACTCTACCCATTTTATATGTCCCTGATTCAACTTATTCTAACTACCCAAAGACTGTAAAGCCTTATGATTAGTATACAACACAAATTCACTCGGTATTAAATAATGTCTCCATTTCTTCATTTCTTGAACAATAGCATAGAATTCTTTATCATACATAGAATATTTCCTCTTAGCATCATTCAACTTCTCACTAAAGAAAGAAATAGGTTTACCTTCTTTCTCAACACCACTCCTATTGCACTGTCTCAGCCATAGCATTACAAATTGAACTAAAATTAATGATAAAATTTTGGTAAAAAATTTCTAATCCATAAAATGATCTTACCTCGCTAACATTCTCACATGTGGACCAATAAATTATTACTTCAACCTTCTCAGGGTCCATCTTCAAACCATTATCTAAAAGCACAAAGCCTAAATACACAAGTTCTTCTTTCATGAAGCAATACTTTTTCAAATTAATCAAAAAAATTTCCTCTTCCAATCTCTGCAACGCTTGTCTTATATGCATCAAATTCTCTTTTTTGGTCTTACTGAATATCAAAATATCATCCAAGTACACAATCACAAGTTTACCCAAAAATTTCTTCAGGACCTCAATCATTAACCTCATAAAAGTACTCTGTGCATTAGTTAAACCAAAAGGAATAACCAACCAATCATACAAACCATATTTTGTCTTGAAAGCAGTTTTCCATTCATCACCTTCTCTGATTCTGATCTGATGATTTCCACTTTTAAAATCAATCTTAGTAAAATATTTTTCTCTACTCAAACAATAAATTATATCATCCATCATCGGTATAGGGAACTAATACTTAACTATTATTTTATTAATAGCTCTTGAATCTATACACATTCCCCATTCTCCATTCTTCTTAGGTGCTAACACATCTGGTATTAAACATGGACTCAAACTTTCTCTGATCAAACCTTTCTGCAACAACTCATTAACTTGTCAGTTGAGTTCTTCATTCTCAGTTTGTGTCAATCGGTGTGGTGCCTTGTTTGAAAAAATAGCTCCAAGAATCAGATCCATACAATGACTAATATCTCTCATCGGTGTAAAACCATCAAGTACATTATCTGAAATTATCTCCTTGTACTCGGTAAGCAACTTTTCAACTTTGTCAGGATTTTTATCTTTTGTTTTATCACTCAGTTTGTTAGGAATCAAAGCATAACAGACATCATTTCTCTTCAAATCCTTAACAAACTTCCTACCTTCCATCAAACAAACTTTCATAGATGTGCATATCCCACCAATAGATTCTTCAACTAAAGTTAATAAGATTTTTCTCTTACCATCAACCCAAATAGCATACTTATTCAATCTTCCATCATGTATAGCATGTCTATCATATTGGAAAGGTCAACCCAACCAAATATGAAAAAACTCCATAGGCATAATATCACAAACCACCTTATCATAATACTTTTTAATTTTCAGATTCACAAAACATTGTTCACTCACCATAAGTGTATGCTCATCCTTGATCCATGAAATCTAATAGGGCTTTGGGTGTTTTATTCTTTCCATTTTTAACTTGGTGACCATTTCCTCAAATGCAATATTCTCTGAGATTCCACTATCAACAATTACTTTCCAAACTTTGTCTACAACTCTACATCTGGTCTTTAACAAAATCTTTCTTACTGGATCTTTCTTATTATTCTCACTCCATAATATTGTTTTGACCATTAGGTTTCCTTCCTTTTCAGGTTCATTTGATGACTCTTCTTGCACCAAAGCATTTATGATGCTACCAACTTTCTTTCTTGCATGTGTACACTCAAATGATCTATGTCCCTCTTCTCCATAATTTTAACAAGTTCCTTAGAACCCTCTTTTTCTATTTCCACCTTAAGAGTATTTTCCTCTTCCTCGGAATGAACTTCTACCTTTCCACTCGGTCTTGCCTTTGTCTTGATATGTGTCTTAATTTTTCTTGTCCTAGTCAAATATACTATCTTCACCATAAGATCTACCTCTTTCTCTAGGGAATCTACCACCTCTTCCTCTTTGTCTTTGTTCATGTCTTTTGTTTAATTTCTCCTCAACTTTTAGGGAAAAATGATAAGCCTCCTCAATACTCTCCATCTTTACCAAGCGATCTCACCTTTTATAGAGCCTCTTAATCCATTTAGGTATCTTTCTATTCTTTCCACCCCATCCTCAACATATCCAAATCTGATATCTAATCTGTAAAATTTCTCGGTGTAATCTTTTACAGAGCTATCTTTTTTCTTTAAAATTTGCATTCTCCTAACTAGGTTAATTTGGTAATCAAAAGGTAGAAACTTGCCATTCAACTTGTTTATCATCTTATCTCATACCTTGATCTTTTCTTTACCCTTCTTTCGATCTTATTGTAGATGCTCCCACCATAAGGATGCATGGCCTTTCAGCTTTGTACTTGCAATCTTTACCATTTTATCCTTTGTTACATTATCATACTCAAATTATTTCTCCATTTTGGTTATCGAGTCTATTAATTCATCCGAATCCAACTTTCCACTATAATTAGGGGGATCAAACTAAGGTGTGGACTTCAAAATTTTCAAAGCTCACAAGAATCTTTCTTCTTCCTTATCCATTACAGGTGCAAGTGTGGATTCTCCCTGCACTTCCTTAACTTCATCATTAGTAACATCCTCAAGATGTCTTCCTCAGCGTTGGGCTATCTCAACAACTTGTAATCTCGCAGAAATCTATCTTAGCATATCAGCTAAGCCTGTATCTACATTTCCTCTCCCATGAACCATATTTAAACCCTCTGCAATTGCAGGTCAGATTGCAATCTTCTACCCCACAACAAATCAACCAACTAGGATTTACAAGAAGGAACCTTATATCTAACCTTCACTCTGATACCACCTAACGCAAGGAAGGTTAGTAACTAGGGCCAAGGGCACTCCTAGCTACCAAACTATCTTGCAGAACACAACATGAAAGCTTTAAACATAGAGAAGGAGAGAAGGAATACAGACTTTATATTATTTCCTCAAACTTCATGCATTTTGAGTTGTAAGGCCTTCTCGGTTACTGTCAAATACATTCAAATTATTTTACAGAAACTCCTCATACATACGAGAAAAAAACCCCTTGATCCAACTCTACTATCTAACTACTGCCTCACTTCTATCCTAATCTAAGAACATAACACTACTTTTATATAAAAGGATACCAAAAATTTCAGCCCCAAAAGATCCTAAAGATCTAATGTAGGAAACAACAATGATCTAGATTTAGGTCTACACGTATCCCAATAAGAGACCCCAACATTAACTACATTATGGAAATTAAATACACATGTCAGACACAAGATCCAACATCCAAAAACCAACTTGGTGAGAAAGACTACCGAGCAATAGAGACCAATCAGTGAAAACCACCGAGCAGTCAACAACAACCACCAAGACCCGTTGGTGAAGCCATCCAAAACAAGTAACTGAGCTCAATTGGTGGAATTAAACAACAAATCTTCAACCAATCAAACATGAATACTTATTGAGAACTTTACCGATCAGTCTCCAACAAGCTACCAAACCCAAACAAACATACTTTTGGTTGATACAGGATTTCCAAGAACCCAAGATTATCCTACATCAAAGGAATGCCTTCTACTTCTGCTACACTAGAAAATCCCACACCAACTTCTAATCCACAACCTAGTTTGGTGGATCAAATCAAGTGCACACCCACCAAAATCTCCATTTTTGAACTATTGTGCATATCCCTAGAGCATAAGAAAGCTTTGGACCTGGCTCTTCAAAATGCAGTTGTCCCACGGGACATATCTCTAGAAAATTTTCAAACCATGGTCAATTATATTTCTGCTAAAAACATGTCATGTTTACAAACCATGATGTGCCACCACACAAACCTCTTCACAATTATCCCCTACATTTTCTTTTCCAAGTGCATAAGCATACGATCCGACGAGTCCTCATTGATGGCGGGGATGGATTAAACATCTCTACTCTCAATGTAATAAAAACTTTGGGTTACTCAGAATATAGTATTCATGTCACTAGAATAATCAATATTAGAGCATATGATGAGGAAGAAAGTTCATTTAAAGGTATCCTTATTTTACCAGTCAAGATAGGGCCAGTGATAAAGAGCACTATGTTCCAAATCCAAGACCTTGAACTAGGATATAATTTGTTGCTCGAAAGACCACGGATACATGACATGCAAGATTCCCCTTCAACATATCATCAATACATAAAATTTCCCTACCAAGGAACATAGATCATCATGGAGGGAGATCCCAACCCCTTTCAATATTGAAACACTATAAGAGGCAGTGTAGACAATTAGCTACCATCAAATTAGGAAGCCAATATTCCTTCCGCTTTTGATTCCATTCTAAAGGATATACCAAGAAAGGAAGTCAAAATATCAATCCAAGACAAAGGGTGTGGTGCATATTTCTATAAGGAAGCCTTCACCATTACCAACATGCCTCTATCTGCTAGATCGTATGGAAGTCCTAGACCAGTCAAAATAATTGAAGCTTTGGAACCAGTAATATTCAGATGTCTTCCTACTACATTTGTTAAATGGGGAGACATAAGTGAAGAAAACCCCTTTGATCTAGACATTAACACTTGTTTATATCAAGATCCTCAAGAGACACCAATATTACAAATACCCTTGACACAATATGGACTTGGATATACTATGCTGCAACAATATGGATATGATGGTAAAACTGGTCTGGGGGAAAGACAACAAGGATTGATCGAATTGTCTTTACCACAAACTCAAAGGAAAAAAAGAGGACAAGGATATGATCAAGCTAGAACTAGTATAGTTGTCTGAGATATTTCAGTAGACCAACAAGAAATTTATGAATCAAAATAGGGGAAAAATCAAGGACATAACTTAATCAGTAATATACTCCAACAACTATTGCCACTAGAAGTGGAAACAACAAATTCTCAAATAACCCTTAATCAGGAAATCTTGGATGATGTTGAAAGTGAAATACCTGATAAGTGTTCTAGCATGACTGATTCTTATGAGTATGAGTGGTTATCCCTCAATGACTCTGAATTGCCTATTCTTGGACATTCCCCTTGATCCACTAGTACCATAAACCTCAATGACAAGTTTGACCAACTAAACCTAGAAGTTCAACCCTATATTGATAAGAATGTTGATGTTCCTTCCTTATATGGTGTGTCTAGTTCCCAATCTAGATGTGTTGTAACTAACATTTTAGTTCCATTCTCCCAAACTGAGTCATCTTCGCACACTAACTTTTGTTTATTTCACCCCAAATTAATAGATTGGGACCAACAAGGATGTCCTGACATAGAAATTTTTAAAATGATGAAGCCATTGTAGACTTCATGGGGCTTCATGAAGGAATACCATCAGGAGATCACAAGGTAGGATTCTCCTTTGACTTAGAAAGATCAACATACTTTGGGGAGGAGGCTCCTCTGTCTAGTCACAAAAGTAAAAAAAAAAAATTTTAAAAAAAAGTCATTAAGTGAAAACCAAAAGTCACTTTTTGACAATGAAAAAGTAAAGATAAAGGATGTGTCTTCTTGTGAAAACCTCTTTGAGACACTATATGATGGAAAATTGGATCTCCTCCCCTTAAAAGAAGAACAATCAGCATTTCTAGCAGAGGAAACAAAGGTAGCGAATCTAGGGGATGAAAAGAACCCTAAGAACATCTATCTAGCTAAATCCCTTTCACCTGAGGAAAGAGAATAGTTTATTGGTTTTTTCAAAGAATGACAGATCAACTTCGCTTGGTCTTATGCTGGCATGCCAGGTTTGGATCCAAATCTTGTACTAAATCACCTACCACTTTTTCTGAATGCAAAGCTAGTAAAACAAAGAATAAGAAAGATGCATCCTCACATTTCTCTACTTGTCAAAGCTAAAATGAAGAAACTTTTTGATGCAGGTTTCATAAGACCCATCCCCTATGAAGAGTGGATATCAAATCTAGTGCCAGTTATAAAACATTGTGGTCAGATTTGAATATGCACAGACTTTAGGGACCTGAATAGAGTATGTCCAAATGATAATTTCCCATTACCAAGCATTGATATCATCATAGATTTGACAAAAGGACATCAAATGTTGTCACTTATGGATGGATTCTCAGGTTATAACCAAATAGAAATTTGCACCAGAAGATCAACATAAGAAAAAATTTACTTGTGCATGGGGTACTTATTGTTGGAATGTGATTCCATTTGGACTCAATAATGTAAGTTTCACCTATAAACACTCCATGAGAACAATATTTCATAATATTATTCATAAGACAATGGAGGATTATGTTGATGACATACTGGCTAAGTCAATACTCGTTGAAACTCATCTACAAAATTTGGGTCAGATATTTGAGAAAATACAAGAATACAAGGTACGAGTCAACCCAAAGAAATGTGCATTCGGAGTTACTTCTGGAAAACTCCTTGCTTTCATTATCTCATATAGAGGAGTTGAAGTAGATAGAGAAAAGGTTAAGGACATCCTTGACATGCCACCACCTATAAATCTGAGACATCTACAGGGTCTACAAGGAAGATACAATCTATCAGAGGATTCATTGCCCAACTGGTAGGTAAGTGTCATTTGTTCCAACACTTACTACATAAAGATGTAATCTTTGTATGGAAAGAACAATGCCCATAAGCTTTTCAAACTTTCAAAGATTATCTACTGAAATCCCCTGTATTGGTGCCACCAATTCCAGGAAAACTACTTTATAT
>MU224806.1:933426-951395 GCA_018584345.1 Thuja plicata | reverse complement strand
TTGGCTCAATATGATGATCAAGGAAAGGAAAGGGCCATCTACTACATTATTAGAACATTGGTGAGCTATGAACTCAATTGTTTAGTAATAGAAAAGGTCTTGTAGTTTTCTTTTCTTCTCAGAAGTTAATACATTATATGTTAAGTCATCAAACAAAGCTCATTACACACATATATCTATTAAAATACTTGTTGAGTAAAGCAACATTAACTGGGTGAACTGCTAAATGGGTCATGATCTTAAGTGAGTTTGATATTGAATATGTGGATTAGAAGGCTATCAAAGGGAATTTTATTGCTAATCAACTAGTAGAAGCACCAATTCTATATCATCAACCTATAGTGTCTAAGTTTCCAGATGAATCAATCCTTACAGTACAATAGACAATAGAAGTTAGGTAGTTATTATTTGATGGATCATATACGAACCATGGTGCAGGAGTGTGAATAGTACTCATCACTCTGCAAAATGGTGCAATTCCTAAATCTTTTCAACTTAATTTTCCATGTACAAATAACATAGTTGAGTATGAAGCTCTGATCATCAGATTAAAACTGGCTATATAGTGGAGAATAAAGAACCTGAGATTTTATGGTGATTCTCAGTTGGTTATCAATCAACTCAACAATGATTAAATGAAAAAAGATGAAAAACTTGTCCCATACATACAACTAATGGAAAAAATGCATGCTTCTTTTCATTACATTATATTTGAAAAAGTTCCAAGGGTTCAGAGCAAAACAGCAGATGTGATGGATACTATAGCATCTTTGATCAACATGTCAGGTAATGAAACTAGATTCCAATTTCTGGTAGAATAATTGATGTTACCAGCATATAAGGCTCCAATAATAGAATCAGTATGTGTCCTTCTTAGTCCCAAGTATCCTTGGTATAATGACGTGTATACTTACCTACAAGACAATACCCTTCTGTCTGACTTATCTAGAAACCAAACAAAGTCCCTTATCCAACAAGCCTCTAGGTACACCCTTCTTGCTAATACTTTGTATAGAAAAATTCTAATTGGAACACTCTTAAGATTTCTCACTTCCATAAAATTCAAAAGAGCCTTATATGACGTACATGACGGAGTTTGTGGGGCCCACGCAAGTGGTAACAATTTAGCAAAGAAAATCATCAGGATGGTATACTATTGGCCAAGTGTAGAGACAGATGCTCATAAGTATATATAAAGATGCCAAAAATGTCAAATACGTAGAGATCTTATTTACACACCATCTCAATACCTTGACCCCACTACTTCACTGTGGCCTTTTTCAAAATGGGGATTTGACTTAGTGGTAAATATTACACCCACTTCCTTGAACGGTCATAAATACATTTAATTTCAGTAACAAAATACTTTGCCAAATGGCTGGAAGAAATTCCTCTAACATATATCACTGGTAAAAATATCTCCATGTTTATTCTAAATCACATCATCTGTCAGTATGGGATCCCTCAAACCATACTTACTGATCATAGTTCGCATTTCCAAAACAAAGATGTTGATGATGACATTATTTTGTCATTAGTATACAAAGAACATCTTCAGTAAACATACACCAAAAGATAGGACAATAGAAAAATGAAAGTACAGACTTTCCAGAACACCGAAAGCACAGATATCAGAGATCACCGAACATTTCTAAGTACAAAGAAAATTGATGACATAGTTTTGTGTGTAAACCAAAAACACAAAGTGAAAAGGATAAAGAGGAACCCGACAGTGGAACCTGACAAGAAAGATACAGTGCAACCTGAGAGAATAGTCAATGTGGAACCTGAGAGACAGTTCAAACAAGGAACCTAAGAGACAGTCAAATTGATTTCAGAGCATAACCGACCGACAGAAACTAAAAGTCAGTTGAAGCCTGAAAAAATTGGATCTGACTTCCACGTCAGATAAAACATTCATATTCTATTTATAGAGTCTTGATTCATTTTAAAATCATTACTTAAGGGACAAGAAACATTAATGTAAGTGTTTTAATCAGTTTAACTGATATAAAACATATAGATTAGGAGATCAAGGTAAATTTGTAAACCTATAATCATAGAGTTAATATTATTTTACGTGAAACTTAATTAGGTCAATCTATATTATAAATAGATGTTTTAATTGTTCATTATCATGGATGAGATGATTAATGTAGCCAACGATAAAATCTATGGATTTGCCTAAGAGTTTCAAGAAGTAGAACAATAAAAGTTGAATTTGGCTATCAAGAACCAAGAATAGAGGCTACCGAACAACAAAGGTATTATTCAATCACATTAGGTGATATACTTATACAGGTAATCTTAAATGGATCTGTAATCAGCAATAGGAGATTGCATACACTCAAGTCAAAGTGTAATTTGTTTTCATTCTAACAAGTGAAGAAAAGTATAAAAATCCTTTCAAGGAAGGTGGATTTAACCATCCTATTGTAAATTTCTTAACCAAGTGCATACTAAATAGTGTTACAAAAGATCTTAACATAGTATAATTTAATAGGTCTCCATAGATACTCCTAACAGGGTAGATCATCAGAAGTGATCAAATTGTAAGCCTTAACTGACCCCTTCCAATCTACAGATAGTGAATAATTTGTGGGTGCCATCCCCACCGCAGTTTTTTCTTCCTAACGGGAGTTTTCTGCATTATCATATCTTGTTTTATGTGTCAATTAATTTCATGAATGTTTCTAATTTCTCACATGTTTGTTAAATTTAAAGAATTGATAAGTCTTACACAAAGATAGTATAGTTCAGATGGTCGGATATACAATTTATTACACAAAGGATAAAGGTTAAGGGATATAAAAGTTTTAGAGGTACTGATTCACCCCTCCCCTCTTAGTACACACTTCCCATTAATTCCAACAATTGGTATCAGAGCTAAGTCTCTTATATGGAAATCTTAAAGGCTTAGGAGAAAAGATCATACAATGGAGAAGTACAGACTTGAAAAAAGTATTGAGAATCAGAAGCTAGAAATTCAAATCTTCTATGAGCAGTATAAAGAAGCTAGAATCAAGATGAGACAGTTGTTAGATGAAAGAAAGATTATGGCATCTCATTGTAATGAAACAAATTACCATGAGGAAGAGATGCCATATTTGTCTGAGTCATCAAGATCTACTACAAGAAAAGCATCAAATAAATCAAAAGAAAGCATCATAAGCTTAAATAAAATCAATCAACATCTGGCTAGACAAGTGAAATCTCTGCAAATTGGTCAAGAGGCACAGATAGTAAGAATGATTGATGTCATGAACAATTCAAGACAAGCTAAGAAAGAAAGAATAGTAGCTATTGATGATAGAAGGAAGATTAATGAAAAACTACAAGAGAAAGAGTCATAAATAAAAAGACTTATAGAGCATCACCATGAGATTACAAATTAGATTATTCTTATGAGTCAAGAGGTAAACAGAATGAATACAGAACACATTGAAAGAATAGAAGCCATCGGTGAGCTAAGGGAAGAAAATAAAAAGATGAAACAAGAAATAAGAAATAAGAATTCAGAAACAACATAATGAAATTATCAAGAGAGCTGAAGAAAGAAATAAAATAATGGATGATTTTCTTGATAGACAACGAAGAGTCAATAACAACACTAGTCTAGACTATACTGAGAATGGAGAATCATCCAATCAAGCTGATCCAAAGAATGTCTATGAAAATCCAAGACCAAGAAAGCTAACATGAAATAACTGTGGAAAGCAAGGCCACACATCAAATGTATTTAGGAGAAAAATGAAAGGTATTCCTAAATCTACATCTTCATTCATAGGATTATGTTATAAATGTAACAAGAAAGGATAGAAAGCATATGAATGTAAGTTTGAGATGAAACAACCAAAGAAGGAAACCTACATGGACAAATATTGTCCTACTTGTAAAATGAATGAGCACACAACTCTTGAATGCTAGAAAAAGAAAAAGCAAGCATGGAAGGCTAAAGGTCAAGAAACTGCCTATCAACTAAAAAGAGTCTGTAACCAGTATGTATGGGATTACAACACATGGAAAAATTGTATAGCATGTGGAAGATTTGGTCACATTGCTGCAAACTATATGAAAAAGTGGACAAGAAAGTCTATAGACTGGACTAACCCCGGAATGGCATGCTTACATTGTCATAAATTTGGTCATCTCAAGAAAGACTGCAGAGATCGAATGAAAGATACTAGCACCCTTCCCAGTAGAAATACCATTGAAGATATCCGGAAGATGAGAGAAAAAATGTGGAGAAAAGATACTAACATTGATGAAGCTGGAACAAGAAATGCAGTTGGTGAGACCCCATCCAATGGATCTGGTGACATCACCACCCCCACCTAAGCAGAACAAGTAAGTATGGAACTGCATTACACCAAGTTATATTTTGCATAAGTTCCAATAATACATAGTTAAAATGCCAAATTAGCATGATTATAGATGCACTATGGTATTACTTGTTAAACTTTGTGAAAAATATTTCATCGGGCAATACATACTGAAATCCATCAGTATACACTCAAAGAAGAATTTTCTACATTTACCAAAACTCGTCAGTTAAAATGTAAAAGAAAAATTTGCTAGTGTAAACTGAGAATCATCGATAATCAAGCAAGCAGACAAAGTTGTCTTCGCCAAACACCGAAACCCGTTGGTAAAAGTAAGAAGTTAGAACGACTGCCCCAAAGCATCATGTTGTCACAAAAAAGAGAAGTTAGTATTTAACCTGACAACTCTGTCTTCACACACCAAGGATTGGTTGAGAATTAATGACTCAACTTAGGGAAAATGTCTATAAAAAGGGTGACAAAAGGGTTTCATTATTCACCAGCAAGCAGAGAAGAGCGACGAAAGAAAAATTTGAGCATATAGTGAAAACATGAAAGAGCGACTTCAACTCAACCCACAACACTCCAAATAGATCAGTGACCACTACATAAGTAAAAATTAAGTTCCTACGCTAATTGAGAACTCTATTTCATGCATTTATAGAAAGCCCTAAATGTCTGAAACAATGGCCATGACTTCAAGAACCGCTAAGTTGAAGAGCATCAAGAAGGACAAGGTCAAACTTGTCAAGAATTATACCTGTGAGGAACCACATTAAAAAATATGCCCAGAGGTTGCAGCACAACTTGACAATGCTAGAGCATTCTTGCAAATACACGCTAGGGTTTTTCTCGTCGAAGACGTGCGAGCATACATTCACTGCAAGATTGTAGAAATTGGCAACCTGGAGGGTGAAAAAAATTTCAAGAAGCTATGTAATGATGATGGATCTATTAAAGAAGAGCACAAGCACATAGAGGTGAAAGGTCTCACTAATTCCCTACTTTTTTTGAAGGTATTCAAGACTGAGTGGATTTGGTTAGTACTGAGCAGGATCCACAATCACAAGTTATGGCTAGATGAGCCTAAAATAATAACATGAGATGTTATTCATGCCCTCACCGGTTATCCAATAACCGATAAGGTAAAAGAATTAAAGCATCCACCCAAGGCTGAAATTGAAAATAATATAGGAGCTAAGTGTGATGGAAGAGGACTTAAGGTATCCACTATCACAGATGATGAACTAAAATTTGGAGCATATGTCCTAGGCTACAAATTCTTTCAAGCTAGAAGGATGAACAAAATAGCATTCAGAGCAGTAGATACAACTTATAAGATTGTAAAGAAAGGAACTCAATTGGATCTATCTGAACTCCTACTCAACTAGTTGGAAGAAAACTTAAAGACAATCAGAAATTTAAATAAAAATTCATGTAAGTTTGGTTCACTTATTATGTGCATTTTATTTTACTTCCAAGAAACTTTTCCATCAATAGGAGATGTAAAATGGGATACAACTAGACCAGTCACCATACAAATCAGTGAGTTTATAAAATCACTAGGAGACAATTTGAGTCAGTCATGAATGATTATTTTGTTGGATTCAAGGAGAGAATGCAGAAGAGGGTAAGGATCCTCGAGCAATTGATTGATAAATTCAAGACTGATATTTTTTTTATGGTAGACACATACCACACATGCATCAAGCCTGATGTACCAAGGATAGAATGGCTACAACAACTTGACTATGAAGTACACATAGATCAAGCATCCAATGCAATTGATGCATTGTTAAATGAGCCAATTGATAAAACACAACACAAGTTTGGAACTTATGAAGAAGCAAAAGAAAGAATCAAATGTGGCTTGGTTGTAAAGAAGATTGATAGGAAAAAGGATAAGATGGTCAAGAATCTAAATAAAATATTGTCAGTCACGGAAGAAGAAACTGAACAAGAAGAATAAGCTGAACAAGAGGAAGAGACTGAGGGTCAGTCGCCCATCAGTAAAGCTATAGAAGAGAATGACTCTGAGCCCACAGAGTCAGATTCACCACCTCCTCCACCAGCTAAGAAGACAATAAATACAACTACTACAAGAATAAGAAGTCAAACAACTAAGGACAAAATTCCTTCACCTTTGAAGAAAGGTCAAGTAAGGACCTATAAGAGAAAGCCTCCACCCAAACAGTCCAAAGCTACAAAAAGAAGAAAGTTCATTAGAACTAAGGAGGACATTGAGGACACAAAATAGGATGAATTTGTTCAACAGGAAAAGAATAAGATTCCTAAAACCATTGATGAGGTATGTGTACAAATGATTAAATCAAGGTCAATTACTGACTCCAAAGTTAGAAGATGGTTAACTCTAGATCCCTTGGATCAAAATAAGATTGAGGAAATAATCATCAAGATGATGTGCATATAAAAATACCTCCATATAGAACTGTCAAATAATATGCCCAAAGAACTTCAAGATAGGATATTGGCAAGATGGACATTTGCCTTGCACTCTGAACAAGAAATAAGGGAAAGAGCCCTAGTATCAATCATGCCTCCCAAATTGAAAATGGAGGAGATCAAAGAAATGATGAAGGTTCATTGCAAAAGGTTTTCACCAAATTTGAGATCCTACCAAGTCCTCAAAGGAAACCTATTGGATCTAGACAGAAAGAGTGAAGCAGAATGGAGGAAAATACTTAATATTCCTGAAAAGGATACAAGTCCCAAGCGATAGTGAGCTCTTACCAAAAATCAAGAATCCAAGGATAATCAGGCTACTCAGAGCACCGAACCAATTATCACCACCAATGTAGAATTGGACAAAGAAGGAAAGATAGACAACATCGATAACCAGAAGGACATCGGAGACACTCAAAAAATAACCGATACTGACAAGGTTACAGAATGAGATTCAAAGCAAACAGATGGAGACACCAATGAAAAGGATGCATAGACAAAGGAATATGAAGTACATAGGGATACCGATGAGAGAGATAAACCAAAAGATGGCACTCCTAAGGAAACCAAAAAGGTTTCTACAGATAATGTAAAGGTTAGTGTAGAGACATCCACTCAAAACCAACAAGCTGACACTGAGGCACAGAAGTGAAAAGATGCAACACCCCCAATCACTTCATCCAGCACAACAAATAAATTCAAGAAGTTGGCTATGGGTCTACAGTCAAGTGCAACTCAGAATAAGTAGAAGAAGAAAACCAAGAAGACAAAGTTGGAAGTCACTCTAGATGAGATAATTGAGATACCCAAATGTGACCCGACTATACTAGACTATGAAGCACTAAAAGAGTATGGTGAAATATGCCAAAGAAAGGAAATACATGAGAAGTTAAGAAAGGAGCACCAAGAATCCATGGTACTAGAAACAAATAGGGACATCTTGAGTCAGATTGTACCTAATGTTGATGTTGATCACAATAGACCTATCCTTGATCAACTAGCCACTCTCACTGAAGTCATCACAACACAGAACATTGATGCAGAAAAGGAAATTGAGAAGAGAGAAGAGAAGAAATACCTATTCAAATTCATTGAAAAGATCAGCCAAGAAGTGGCAGAAAACAAGGTAAAGCTTTCTGAGTTAGCAAGTGAATTAGACCCAATAATTGCTGAAGCTATTTCCTTGCTACAAAAATTGAGCACACTTGAGAAATTCACTAAGGAGAATAGTGATAAAATATCAAAGTTAGGCTCTGATCTAGCTAATAGTGCAAAAAGCTTAACCACCGAGGACAATTCAATTAAGCTGCATTATGAGAAAATTGTTGAGATAAAAAGGTTAAGATAGGAACTATGGGAAGAAGAAACACAATTTAGGAAAGAGGTCACCGAGCTCTAGGCTCAACTTATACCAAATCTAACACTACTTCAACAACATATCAGTTCAGCAAGACAACTGATAGCCACCCCCGAGATGTCTGTAGAAGACAACATCTACAACATACATGCAAGGATCACACTAGATCACATGGCTCTAGAGAACCTGAAAGAAAAATGGGAGAAGATGATGGAGGACATGAAGTCCTCACACTCTCATATTTTTGTTAATTTATAGGTATACACATTTTCCCTTACTATAAAAAAGGGGGAAAATATTGATATGTACAGTATAAAGTGCAGGAATCTATATAGTATAGAAAAAGAACAAAAAAGGGAGTATCATGTACATACACTTATTCTATACTGGCATATGCATTGGGGGAGTCATGAAATGACTAAGGAATATATATGGTGTACATACTAAACATTTTGTTGGTATTTTGCACATATCATTTTTTGATACTAATGTCAAAGGGGGAGATTGATCACATTATTTTGTCATTAGTATGCAAAGAACATCTTTGGTAAACATACACTGAAAGACTGGACAAGAGAAAACTAAAAGCATAGACTTTCAGGAACACCGAAAGCACATATATCAAAGATCACTGAACATTGCTAAGTACAAAGAAAACCAACGACACTATTTTGTGTGCAAACCAAAAATGCAAAGTGAAAAGGATAAAGAGGAACCTGGGAGTGGAACCCAAAAAGAAGGATATAGTGCAACCTGAGAGAACAGTCAAAGTGGAACCCGAGAAACAGTTCAAGAAAGGAACCCGAGAGCCATTCAAACTGATTTCAGAGCATAACTGACGGACAAAAATTGAAAGTCAGTTGAAGCCCACAAAAAGTGGATCTAACTTCCACATTAGATAAAACATTCATATTCTATTTATAGAGTCTTGATTTTTTTTTAAACCATTACCTAAGGGACAAGAAACATTCATGTAAGTTTTTTAATCAGTCTAACTGATTTAAAACATATAGACTAGGGGATCAAGGTAAAGTTGTAAACCTGTTATCATAGAGTTAATATTGTTTTACGTGAAACTTAATTAGGTCAATCTATCTTATAAATAGATGTTTTAATCATTCATTATCATGGATGAGAGGATTAATGTAGCCAATGAGCACATCTATGGATCAGACTAAGAGTTTCAAGAAGCATAATAGAAAAAGTTGAATTTTGTTATCAAGAACCAAGAATAGAGGCTACCGAACAACAGAGGTATTATTCAATAACATTAGATGATACACTTATACAGGTAATCTTAAATGGATCTGTAATCAGAAATAGGAGATTGCATACACTCAGGTCAAAGTGTAATTTTCTTACATTCTAACAAGTGAAGAAAAGTGTAAAAGTCCTTTCAAGGAAGTTGGATTTAACCATCCTATTGTAAATCTCTTAACCGAGTGCACACTAAATAGTGTTGCAAAATATCTTAATAGAGTAGACTTTAACAGGTCTCCACATATACTCCTAACAGGGTAGATCATCAGAAGTGATCAAATTGTAACCCTTAACTAGCCCCTTCCAATCTGTAGATAGTGAAGAATTTGTGGGTGCCATCCCCACCACAATTTTTACTTCCTAACAAGAGTTTTCTATGTTATCATATCTTGTGTTATGTGTTAATTACTTTCATGAATGTTTCTATAAATGTTCACATTTTTGTTAAAGTTAAAGAATTGATAAGTCTTAAACAAAGATAGTATTGATCAGATGGTTGGATATACAATTGATTACACAAATGATAAAGGTTAAAATATATAAAAGTTTTAGAGTTATTGATTCACCCCTCCCCTCTTAGTACACACTTCCCATTAATTCCAATAGTTGATGATCTATGTGAGAAGTTCAAAATAAAATAGGGTTCCTCTTCTTTTTACTATGCCTAGAGAAATGGACAAGTTGAGGCAATTAACAAAACAATCCTAAAAATCTTAAAGAAAATTGTTAATGAATCTGGTCGAGACTAGCATTTGCATCTCATTCCCGTATTATGGGCATACAAAATAAGTGTGAGAACACCTATAGGAGAAACACCCTTCTCTGTGGTATATGGATTAGAGGTGGTTGTACCCCTCAAAATTAAAATCCCATCCCTCAAAATATCACTGAAGAATATCATATTAGATGAAGACTAAAGAGTTGCTAGACTCAATGAACTGGAACTGCTAGGTGAGAAATTCCAAAATACAATGAATCACTTACAAGGCTATCAGAGGCACCTTAGAATAAATTATCACAATAAAGTTAGGCCATGTACATTTTAGGTAGGAGATCTTGTCCTCATGGAAAATCAAAAGAATCAAGCAGAAAGAGTTAAACCAAGCAAGTTTGAGCCTAAATGGCTAGGACCATACGCCATTATCAAATCATGTGACAATGGGGCATATCAACTAGAAAACTGGGAAGGAGATCAACTCCCTGGTTATATCAATAACATGCACCTAAAAAGGTTCTATGCCTAAGATCTCAAGGCTAAGTATACATATCATATATGATCCTGAAAAAAGTACAAAAAAAATCAAAAAATATAAAAAATTACCTTGGTGAAAACCTGGCAAACAAGCACCTTAGTGACAACAAAAAAATACAAAAAGAGAAAAAAGTAAAGAGAAAAAAAATCACTCTCTCAAGTGAAAAACTGGCAAATAGGCACTATTGGATAGGTACCTTGGTGAAAACCTGGCAAATAGGTGCCAAGTTTTGAGATCCCGCTTCTCCATCAATGAGCTTCAAAAGATTAAGATTGTACTCCCAACATAAAATATTGAGTACCCAAACTTATTACAGAAGTGCAATCCCTTTGAGACATCACGCTTATCCATGGCTTATACTGACTTACCAGACTAGGAGAAGTCTAAAATGTCCTAAAAAATCTAAAAATAGCAAAATATCCTTTAAAAAAATCTAAAAAGAGCAAAATGTCCTAAAAAAATCTAAATTCTCCTAAAAATCTAAAAATAGAAAAATGTCCTAAAATTTTCTAAAAACATTGAAAAAAATGTCCAAAAGAAATCGATCATCAAAAAAATCAAATCTTCCAAAAAACTCTGCAATAAATCATCTCTGTCATAACAAGTAGGAAATGATTATCAAATAATCAATCAAAAGTCAACACCATGAGCTTCATAAATCAGAAATAGACTCATATGACTCACCTTTATCAGTAATCCAATCTGTCATCAATCGAATGATTCAATCTATCATTAATCAAGCTATCAATTGTCTTAGATCGTGACGGATATACTCTATACCAAACAAGTCAGTCTTATATGAGTCATTCATTCTTGAAACTAGACACATCCACAATCAAACATCAAAACCAAACAAATCAAGGGGCAGTAACACTGATGACTAGGTCAGTCATGTCAATTTGTTGTCAAATTTATCTTTCGCAATTATGTACTTATGCTCCTCAAGGATATCATTGAGTGGTGAGAGTGGCTATGATGGATCATGATCTCATTTTCTTTGTTTGTTGTTAGTGGAGTTTTTTAATTCAATTTTGGGGCAAGGATGATTCAGGATAAATGCGATAGGAGTTGTCATGTATCAAGCAGCCACACAGTTCTACTATCTAAGCTAACCCCTACAAAAGAATTGAACATTCCTTATCTATTATCTTCTTGTTGTTATCAGAGATTATAGCGGTATACAAATGGTCAATATATGTGTGCATTTGTATCTCTTTCTTTTCATAATAAGGTGCAATGATGAAAAAATATTGGTATGTACAGAAATAACTTGGTTTCATCATTCATTCTCTTTTCTTTTCCAAACTAATTTTATTCTAACACATGCAAAAAACTCATTTGCATTGCTATTTTAGGCTTGCATTCATTTATTGCATAAGAAAAAAATAAAACATGTGAATATTAGATCATATAATCAATGCATCCAACATCATAATTAACATAGGATTGCATTCATCATCATCATATAGCAATTCAATATTTTCAACAAATTAATGCTCATCTGACGTATTTTTTGCTTAATTTGTTGAGGAGGCATATAGTCCACCTTCTATTGTCGGGGCAAGCTAAGGCAAGATCAAATCTGAAAATTCTTTGACACAACGTGATGAATCACATTGTATCAAAGAGGGGCAAATGTAGACATCCTAAAATGGATAGACTTGCGACCTTGCATTTAATTACTAATTTTCCTCTATTAATTAATAGTTTTTTTTAATAGTTAATCATTTATTTCTTCTAAATTTGATCCTCTAATATTTAATAATTTCTCCAAAATTAATTAAATAATTTATTTTTTTATTTTTTTGGCAAAAGCAGACGAGGCTGATGTGTGTGTGTGTATATAAATTAATCTTTATTAGTTAATTAAGTTCAATTTTCTAAAGTTTAAATTTAATTATTTATACTTATTATTTAATGTTTTTTCATCATTAGTTAATCATCTATTTCTTCCAAATCTGATCCTCTAATCATTTCTCCAAAATTAATTAAATAATTAATTTTATTTAATTAATAAACCTTAATTAATTAATCTTTATTAGTAAATTAAATTCAATTTCCTAAAATTTAAAATAAAATATTTAAACTTATTAATTATTCTTCTAATTAAATTAATTTCTTTAAATTAATTTAATTTTCATCTTAATCTTTTTTTTCTAATTAATTTTAAATCAAAATAGAATTCAAATATTTCATTTATGAGTATTTTAATTTCTAAAATCAAATAAATCTTCTCTCTAGTTCCAAAAGGGAACTCGTGATCAATCTCTATGATTGCATAAATTGCTCCATCTTCTCTCCAATTCAAAAAGGGAACTCATGATCAATCTCTGTGATTGCATAAATTGCTCCATCTTCTCTTCAGTTCAAAAAGGGAACTCATAATCAACTATATAGTTGACTCAACCATTTCATCTTCTCTTTAGTTAAGAGGGGTAGTTTACTGATTGTTTCTTCAGCTCCTATTGATCTCAACCATCCATTTTCAATTTTTTTGGATCAATCCATCCATCCAAATCATTTCCATATTCTATAAAATCAATCCTTCTTAACCATTTGAAATGATCCAATATCTTGAATTTGATGCACAATTATCTTGCAGGATTTTAGTAGGAATCATTAGCAAATCATTATCATTTTGATCTCATTTTCTCAACACTCCCAAGTCATACATGTTGTCAACGCCAATACTAAGCACCATCCATACAACATTTTAGAAGGAGTGGAGAGAAGAAATAGAAGCTTCAAGCATTGGGGTCTGCATTTATTTATTTTCTTTTTTTATATTTGTTATTTTATTGTTAATAGGCTCATTCTTTGTACTTTTTTTATTTATTTCATTGCAAATCGTTGCTACTAACCCTCTTGTTTGAGTGTGTAGACATAGGCCTATATAAGCAGATGAGTGGTTCCTGGTTTAGGGTGGATGGTCGATATGATCTGATCAAAGGAGGTTTTTTCAACCACTTTCCTACTCATGATTCCTATGTATTTAATGGTATCTCAGATTGGTTACTGTTGCATTAGTTCCTTTGCACTATTGGTTTTGGCCTCAGCTTTTGAGCAGCTTGATTTTTACATCAGCAACTCAGGAAGGGACGGTATATTTTATTGTGTTCCTATGATGGGTGTTATGCACTTCTAGGGGAGATCATTTGTAGTTGGAGACTTTCTCAGTGTTGATAGCTCCTTGAGATTCTACAATCTCCTCATATTTGACAGTTATGACATCATGATAATTTTGGATCCCCGTATTGGTATATTTAGTGCATTACTTCAGTGGGATTTTGATGAGTGGCTCCACAATTCTAGGCATGGTGCTATTTATATCAAAGTAGCGTAGTGGGTTGGTAAAGAAGCATTCTTTAGGTTGATATGTGATCCAGGCATTTGATTTCATCATGCAAATGTAGATTGCTTGAGGACAAGAAATCTTTGGGAAGGGAGGACTGTAATGTCCCATTTAATTAAATAATTAAATTTGAAGTTGTTAAATTATATCAAAATTTAATGATGAATTAATCTAATTATTTAATAAATTAATAAAATGACTTTAATGGAACTTAGTGGAAATTAATAAAGTCATTTCAATTTAAAGTGGGATAATAAAGAGACAGAGAAAAGGAACATGAAGAGACATGTAGAGGGGAAAACAAAGAGTCACAAGTTTGTGCTTTAAAAGAACATTGAGAAGCTCATTCTCATTATGCTTGGTTTATTCATTTATTTTGACAGAGCTCGGAGAGCTTCTTGTTCAGTTCTAGTTTCCTAAGGATAGAAACCCTTGGGATTCTTTAAACAGGCTTGAAGAAGGAAACCCTCAAGCTTGGAGGAAGTGGGTGGAAACCCATTGTCAGTTGGAGATATCACTCAAGTGTCTCACTTTAGCTTCAAATTCATATTTTTGGTTATCTAATATAATTTTAAGTTCTATGGCTATGATTAGATATTTTTTTTATTGCTTACTGAAGATTTAAATGCAATGTTCATTTCTTAAATATATATTTTAGCTTGTTATTTTATGCTTTCCAGTATAGTTTTTAGGATAAATTGAAAATCAGCTGCATGCAAATATTTGTTTAAATTTTTGTGAATTCTTTTGAAAAATATGGTGAAGATATCTCATTGGGATATCTCAACTACCTTTTATATTACTGAACTTTTTTTTAGTATTCAATGCTTAAGTACTTCAAATTTGTAGACCAATTATGACAAAAATTGAAAATCAGGGAAACACTTCCATTTTTTGCACTTTCTAGGGTTTCAACTTCTTGCACCTACCCTAAAATTTCAATGTTGAGATACTTAGAGAAAAATGAAAAATAATATGAGGATCGATCATAAATTACATTCACGAGCTCCATATGAGTTGTTTATACAACAAAGATTAGCCTTTAAAATTTGAAAGAAGTATTTAAAATGCAAAATTTAATTGTATTACAATTTTGAGTTGTGTATTCCCATGTGTGTGGGAAAATAATTTCTAGTAGCTTCAATGATTTTTCAAGATTGAAGACCCATGTCATTGCGTACTTTCATAGAAATAGTCATCGGCATGAGGGATCTTCAAATGGGGAAAAAGTTCATGATGGAAATCTAATAAATATTTTTTTATCCACAATAGTGAGAGTTATTGGAAGGAAAAAAATAGAGAAAATAATGGCCAGTCACTTGCTAAAAGAGGCATGACACCAAGGTATGTTAAGAAAAAACCATCCTAAAAATCAAATTATTGGTAAAATAAATAAAGGAATGATGACAAGATCTAGAATGAGAAATGAGATTTTTTTGATTTCACAAGTAAAACCAAAAACTACTGATGAGGCATGTAGAGATGAATCTTGGACTAAGGCAATGCAGTAAGAATTGGATCAGATAGAGAAAAAAAACACTTAAGAATTGGTTCCTAGACCTAAGGACAAGAATGTTATAGGGATTGTTATCTCTTTTTCCTGATTCTATCAAGGAAAATACTAATTAATGAGGATCAAACGATCCTCCTTCACTTTGTGCTCAGAGGCTCAGGCGGGTGCACCTATTGGATTCACTTCTTTCAGTGAATCATGGGAAGCATTCCTGCCCATCAAACTTGATCTGACAATAATTTAAAGCTCTTCAAACCAAAAGGTAAAAGATTCTTCAATATTTGATTGATTGATGATGAAAACTGTTAGACCAGCAAAGACCAGTGCCTTATCTATTGGGCAATAGAGTCAAATAAAGTTACATCCACAAAAAATTATCTAATTCCAAACAAATAGAAACCAAGTGAAGTGCCTTACAAATTACTTTTTTCACTCCAACACCTGGACATCAAATTCATGTGCAAACCTTGAACCCTCAGAATTTGTCTCTAAGATTTACTCCCTCCTTGAAAGAAACTCAAAACAAACTTATAGCTACCTTATAACCAGTATGTTAAAATGCTTTACAGATTAACACACAAGATTTCAAGATCAGACACAAAGACATCAACAAGTATTGAAAAGGGATTCCATTATTTTTCATTAAATTTCTATATAACTCAATATATTTACAAGACAAAGAACTCAGAAAAACAAAACTCCAAAATCATAAAACTGCCCAGCAGTGTTAATTTCAACATCCATGTACAATTGAGAAGAAGAAAGATATAGAGAATTGAAAATCTAGCTTCAACCTAACTAACACTTGTCTTATTAACAAATATCTTCTTGTTCCCAAGAAATCTGATCTCCTTCTGCTCCTGCAACTGCCTCTTCTTTACAATCATCATCTTCAATAAATTTGATTCCACTTGGTCTGGAAAAACTCTTGTGAAAACATATTTAGAGTTTGAAATAAAATATATTTCACTAGACTATAGAATAAGATTATGTTTTACCTTGCAAATTCCTTTAAATTTTGCATTTAATATACTTTTCTATGCAAATTTGATCTTATTTACCCTCTGATATTTCTCCACATTTCTATAGTCTTTTAAATTCTTCTTTTATGCACTTTTGCCCCCAGAACTCACCAAAATCCACCAGGTGACATGATCTAACTAGCTCCACTTGACCTCCAAGACTGCGTGACTAACCACTAGTGGTTATGTTGCGCACTCACGACATTAACTGCTAACATCTCCTAGGCGTCGTGACTGTGTAACCAACCTCCATTCGTGCACTCATCGGTTATCTCCCTAACCACCTGCTTGCTCTGCGACTATGCAAAAACACCACCTACCTCCTCTGCGATTGCATGGCAACACTACCACGTGTCAGCATCTCACACACTCATAAGCATTTTCTTTGATCTCTCTACTCTGCCGCGAGTGCACGACTAGCCGCAACCTGTCTACCACCTCATTGCCACATCATCACCACCTACGTGCCACCTCACCTACAAAATTTGTTGTCCTCAGAGTGGGCACACTTCCCAAGGTGCCACCTACATGTGAGTGTGTCACCTAGAGCCTCCGAACTCTTTCTTCACAATACAATGCATCTATTTTACATTTTAAACACTACACTTTTCTATTTTGGGATCAATGTCAAATTATTTTTTTGGAGGTTTTTAAAGCTTCACCTATTTTGGCACCCAAAATTTGGGGCCCATCACCTCCAGCATCCTGCCTGCCAAGGGGCTCACTAATGGGTCTCTTGGCTCTTATTCATTTGAACATACAAGGGTTGAAGTATATAAATGTTCTAAGTTTCAATTTCCCCACCAATGTAGGATTAATCTCAAGTATGATTTTAAAACTTCTTCCACCATAGGCTTTAAAATTTTCTTATCCCAGCTCGCCACAATCAGGCAAAGCTTTCCCTTCAAGCCAGCACTCTGAAAAACTTTTGTCCTCTTCTTCAAATATCATAATAAGAGTTGTAATATATAAACATCCAATAGAGCTATCACGCCCAACATGTGGGACTAAACCACAGAACATCTCCTTCTGGTCAGCATGATATTGCACAATGATTACACTGGTTTTCACCTGCCAGATGCATTTGTTGGAAGTCTTTAACATATGTCTACACAACCTCTAGTGTTTAAACACCTACGTAGCTCCTCCACTTCATAACCTTGTTGTTGCACAGCCTCTGGTCTTCCACTCACCACGCGGGGAATCCTCCTTCCTTAGTGCAGGATTCTCCCTTTAACATTGCGTAGGGTTGGATTTGTTATTGCGTAGACCTTTACCTTAGGGCCCGTTTGTTTCACGATGGAATTGGGAATTGGCATTTCCGAATTCCCAAAAATGTTCAATTCCCTGTTTGGTGGAAAAATTAAAAATTGGAATAGGGTTATGCGAATTCTAATTTTGGGTCATTTTGAGCATTCCACAATTCT
>MU224806.1:921913-933108 GCA_018584345.1 Thuja plicata | reverse complement strand
TGTATATACACATGTGTGTATATACACACACGTGTGTATATCATGTGTGTGTATATGTGTATGTGTATATATACACACGAATGTGTGTACGTGTGTATATATATACATATATATATAAACATATGTATATATACACATATGTGTGTATATACACATGTGTGTGTATATACACATGTGTGTGTATATACACATGTGTGTGTATATACACATGTGTGTGTGTATAAACACACGTGTGTATATATGTGTACATGTGTGTATATATGTGTGTATGTGTATATATATACATGTGTATGTATATATATACATATGTGTATATATATACATGTGTATATATATACATGTGTATATACACATGTGTGTGTATATACACATGTGTGTATATACACATGTGTGTGTATATACACATGTGTGTATACACACACGTGCATGTATATACACACACATGTGTGTGTATGTATATACACATGTGTGTGTATATATGTGTATGTGTGTATATATACACATGTGTGTGTATATACACACACACGTGTGTGTGTGTGTGTATATGTGTATGTGTGCAAAAACAAAGTTCCAATTCCTATTCCAATTTTGTGGAACCAAACGCAGAATCTGCATCTTCTCAGTCATCTTCCAGGGGAACCAAACAAGACAGCCTAATTCTAGAATTCATTTTGAGAATAGCCCAATTGCCAGAATGGATTCAATTCTAGAATTGGCAATTCCAGCATGCACAAATTCCACGAAACAAACGGGCCCTTATGTACTACCCAATGTTGGCTTTGTTTAATCATTGCGCAAGCTTTGGAGCTCCTTACGCAACCCTTGAAAAACATGATGTAGCCCCCACCTCTATTTGTATTTTCCATATCTTGACTGTGTTTGGTTTTTAAATGTCCATTCTTCATGCTTATGTAGGCCCTTCCTTCATCTAACATGCCCATCTCCTCTTTTCAAAAATTTCACAGCCTCCCTTCTGAGAACCATGTGCAACAGGCATAGGCTGTAGAATTTGGCATTGAATCTGCCATATTGCATTTGCATTCGGAAGCTTTTAATGTTTTTCCACTGCAGCAGTCCACCTACACAAAGCACAGACCTCTACTTGTTACAATGTGTAGGCTTTGGGAACTTGTCATTTTCTATATAACCTGCCTTTCCTTAAAAAAATTTTAAAACTTTTGTTTTATTGCGTTGGCTCCTTTTTATAAATTGTGCAGGAAACCAAGATCATTTGCATTAGAGTTTTTTAATTGCCTTTGATGGATGTCCACATGGTGTTTTATGTTTTTTCCAAAACACAAGACCACATTTCTTTTACCCACACTAATTCCTAGACATTTATAGCAATCGTTACCGCTGTTACTAGAAATATCAACTTACGCAACCAGAAGACCAAAGTGTTGCTACAAATTTTGAAATATCATCCTATTGCTTGTTAGTAATAACTAAGAGGGGGGGTGAATCAGTGGCCTCAAAATATTCCAATAATCAACCCTTGAAACTTAGTACCACAAAATTATACCTCTAGTTATCTTCATTCCTATAAGATGAATGCCTCCAAATACTTTTATCAAATTTGTATTGATCGGAATGCTTTGTAAAACCTTCTACTGTATGTTTACTGAAAAGTAGTTTGTTAATTTACCGACAGATAGTAAATTATCTAGAGTATAACAATCAATCCAATTACGTCATGTGTGATGCAAAACACTAAAGTAATGACTCATAAAGACATTGACACATGGATTTTTAACATGGAAACCCTGTTAAGGGAAAAACCACTTGGGACCGGTAACCCAAAATTTTCACTCTTCTAAAGTGAGTTTGGTGAAGAGCCAACCCTGTTAAAGGTTACAAACACACTGTTAGGTGTGACATTGTTAGAGGATTTACAAGTTTTGTCTATCACTTGATATCTGGCATCTCTATGCTACCATCTTTGATCAAACACTCACTTGGCCTGTCAATTGGTATCTGGCATCTCATGTTATCTTCATGATCAAAATTTTTGATACTTCATTGGATGTATATCAATATGGAAAGGATCTTTAAATCCCACTCGGTTAAGAGACTTTTTGTATCAATGGTTAAACTGAAACAATATGATTTGTTCACATATATAACTTATACTTGCAGATTTCCAGATCTATTGTAATCTCATAAAATAATTTGATCAATATATCTCTGTTATACCTTTGCTCCACTTTGATTCTTCTCAGTGATGCTATGCTTTGTTGCTTGGTGTCCGTAGAATTATTTATCTCTTTCATCAGCTTGTTAATTAGCACTGAGTGAAGTTGCTCTTCATCAGTTTCTTCTTTGCATCATCTTTTTCATTCTCTCCCCACACCAATTTGTAATGAATTAGTTTGTCTCTTTATAGACATGATACCACCGTTGTTAGGTTCTTGATTTTTTTTTATCTTGGCGTGATCCACAATTCTCGCCAATTGGATTTAAAGAAAAACTCTTGTTTTATCTCGTTGAGATCTTCTTGCCAACTGGACAAATCAGCTTTAAATCATTCACTTAACTCTGGCTTATCTTGTCGATGAAAACAATGATAACAACTAGTTAAGTCTATATTTAGCTCTGCTAGCTAGCTATTTTGTCATTTGTGAACTCCAGTTATTTTCAGTTTTAACTCACTGATAGCGTCGGTCAACACTTCAGTTCTCCTCGGGCTTCTCCGTCGGTTTACACTATGTTTATGGCCATCAGGTATGCTTGTTATTCTTCTTATTAGTAATTTTCATCGGTGTTCTTTCTTGGGCATCACTGTGACTTGACTGTCGATGATCTCTATCCGTCGGGTTCCACTAATTATCAGTGTTTGAAAACACATTGTGAATACTTGTCTTTTATGCATTACAGAAAGCATAACCTTTATCTCTCTGATTCTCTTAAGTCTTTGACACTTTGTATATAACCGATTAGATTGTATCAAGTTGACATCAATGACAATACAATCCATTAATTGATTTAATGTCTTGCATTATCCTTCTACATTTTTGTGATCAACTTAACATCTTCAAAAATTCAATCAGTTACATATCATCAATCTCTCCCTTTGGCATTGATGGCAACATACTACATTATCATACTATACTATCACTAATACAATATGAAATATATAGTTTCATCAAGCATTCCTAATGTAACTATTACAAATGTTTGGCTTTTGATAAGCTCAAATAGCTTAGATTTGTTTCTTGCAGAGTGGTCATCTTCAATATTTAATCCCTTCTCTAGATAGATGTATCATCTTCTTCTTCTATTTTGATAGTTTCTCTTCCTTGACTGTTCCTCTTATTGATAATCTCTTTTTCATTTGACAACATTCTTTCTCTTTGTCTGAACTCTCTCCCTTTGTTACTTCTCTCCCTTAGATAGATATTTCATGTGTAATCAATTTATCTCCCTTTACAATATTGATTAACTCTTCCTTCTAATTCTGAGGAGCTTCTCTTTATGGATAATGATATATTCTCTCCCTTTATCATATCTCTCTTTTATGAAATCATCTCTCCTTTTTCCTTTATGACAATTAGAATATCATCTCTCCCTATATGATAAATAAAATATCTCCCTGATGAAAATGAGAAGATCTCTCCCTTTGACAACAATGCCAAACAAAAAATATTTCTCCTTGATTTATCATCTATATCATGTTCCATCCCTTTGCATAATATATTCCTTGAATTTCCCTATCCATCATCAATACAATGTCTCTAGTTTTTGGTGTAGATTTGTACCTTGATGTGTACAGATGTATCTATTATTGTCCATCTTAGTGTTTGAATCAACATGACTGATCTTTATATTTAGTATAGGCTGATGCAACCTCTTAGTTAGCTTACTGACCGATAGACAAGGGTTGGACCCCTAGTCTCTGTCTCAAGTACTCAAAAGTATCCTTCGGTAATGGCTTGGTGAATATATCATCTAACTGTTCCTTTGATTGAACATATTCCAGTGTCACTTCTTTTTCTTGCACCTGTTCTCTTAGATAGTGATACTTGATAGCAATATGCTTAGTCTTAGCATGCATGACTGGATTTTTAGAAATGTTTATTGCACTGGTATTATCACAGTAGATAATTATTGGTTCAAGAGTCTTTATATTCATACCTTCTAGAAATTATTTGATCCATGCATTATTAGAGAAATTTGTAGAAGCAGCCACATACTCTACTTCTGCAATAGAATGAGAGATGCATCCTTGCTTCTTGCTTATCCATGTGACAAGTCTGTCACCCATGAAGAATGCTCCTCTAGTTGTGCTCTTTCGGTCATCAATGTTTCCAGCAATCAACATCTGTATAGACTTGTAGCTCACATTTTCCTTATCTTTTGTACCATAAGCCATAGTCCTCAGTGTTCTTCATATATCTTAGAATTCTTTTCGCAGCAGTCATATGTGATCCTTTGGGATTAGCAGAGAATATTGCAACTATCCACACTGCATGTGCTATGTCTAGTCTTGTGTGAACAACATACATCAGTTTTCCAATCATTGATCTATATAAGGTCTGGTTTACCTCATTTGCCTTGTCTTCTTTTGTCAGCTTGCATCCAGTAACCATAGGTGTTCCAACTGGTTTGGAATCTTCCATTTTGAATATCTTTAGCACTTCCTTGATGTATTTGGACTGAGTGATGTAAATATCTGCATCTTGCTGAAGAATCTGTAGACCAAGAAAGAATTTGAACTCCCCAAACATATACATTTCAAATTCCTTTCTCATTTCATTAGCAAAGGATTTTCATAATAATTCATTCCCTCCATAAATTATATCATCAACAAAAAATTCAGCAATCAAAATATTACCATCGGTATCTTCTTTTAAGTATAGATTTCTATTTTTACTTGTTCTAACAAATTGTATGCTAATGAGATATGAGTGAAGTCTTTCATACCAGGCTCTAGGTGCTTGTTTAAATCTATACACGGATTTGTGTAGTCTACACACCATGTTTCTCTGTTCTAGATTTAAAAACTCGTCTGGTTGTTCAATGTACACCTCTTCTTCAAGTATTCCATTTAGGAATGCAGACTTGACATCCATTTGGTATACCTTGAATCCTTTATATGTAGCATAAGTAAGTAAGATTATAACTCCTTCTACTCTAGCAATGGGTGCAAAGGTTTCACCATAATCAATACCTTCTTCTTGTGCATATCCCTTTCATACTAATCTTTCTTTGTTTCTAGTGACTTCTCTATTTTCATTCAGCTTGTTCCTGAATATCCATTTGGTACCGATGACATTCTTGTCATTTGGTCTCGATACTAGTGTCCATGTACTAATCTTCTCAATCTGTTCTATCTCTTCATTCATAGCACTGACCCATTCTTCATTCTCAAGCCCATTATAAACAGATTTAGGATCAAAATCACAAAGTAAACATCTTGTGTTTAGTGACTTACTTCTTGTTTTTGTCCCAGCCTTCTTGTCTCCTATGATTTGATCTTGTGGATGATTTCTTCTGACATGCTTGGAAATTTTTGGTTCATCTCTGTGTTCATCATTTTGATTATCTTCTTCACCTCCATTTCATCTCCATTGTTTGGAACATCATCTTGAGTATTATCCTGATTGTCGGTAATTGCATCCTGATGCTCGGGTGTAATGTTATGATACTCGGGAGAGACACACTATTTCTCAGGTAGAGTGTCAGGTTCTATATAAACAAACATGTTGTAGTCCTCTAGTTCCTTTTTTCTTTCCTTGTCATTCTTTTCTGCAAATTAATCTATTTTCACATTTGCACTTTCAATGATTTGGTTAGATGACTTGTTAAGACATTTATAAGCCTTGCTTTTGGTTGAGTACCCCAAAAAGATACATTCTTCACTTTTGCAGTCAATTTTTCCATTTCTATCATCCTTCAATATATAACATTAACTACCAAAGATTCTGAAGTAACTTACATTGGGTGTATGACCATACCAAAGCTCATAAGGTGTCTTGTTTGTGTCCCTCTTCAATTGTACTATGTTTAATGTGTAGACAACAATATTGATACCTTCCCTCCAAAAAATTTGAGTGATTCTTTTCTCAATCATCAATGTCCTTGTACAGTCAACAATTGATCTGTTTCTCCTCTCAGCAATTTCATTTTGTTGTGGTGTCCTTGGTGCAGAAACCTGTCTTTTTATTTCATGCTCATTGCAACAGTAAGTGAACTCATCTAATGTAAATTCCCCTCCTCTATCTGACCTTAAGCATTTCAATTTCTTTTCACTTTTTTTCTACCATTTCTTTGTACCATTTAAACATCTTAAATGCTTCTGATTTATCTTTTAAAAACATGACTGTCATCATTATATAAAAATCATCAACAAAGAGAATAAAATACCTATCTCCATAGTAGCTCTTTGTCCTCATCAATCCACATAGATCTGTATGGACTAATTCTAGAATTGCAGTAGATGTATGGGTTTTTCTCTTGAAACTAGACTTTGTCATCTTACCTTTTTGACAATTCTTGCACATGATATGTTCGGGCTTATTCATCGTCGGTAAGCCTCTAACATTCCTTTTGTTTCTTATCTTTATCATGTTGTCAAAGTTTAGATGACACAATATTTTGTGCCAAAACCACATGTCTTTGTTTCTAGCCATCAAACAAGTGGTGTTAGTGTCATCAAGATAGAAAAGGTTACCTTTTGTCTACTCACCGGTACCAATCAACCTTCCTAATTCATTGAAGATATTTGCCTTCTTATTTTCAAATACTACTTTGTGACCTGAATTGTTCAACTGAGAAACACTTAACAAATTGTAATTCAGTCCTTTAACCCAGTAATCATTTTCACATTTAATCAAGTTATTCAACATTATGGTTCCTTTACCTTCAACTGGACAAGGTGTATCATTACCCATTCTTACTAAACCACCATTATAGCATTCAAAAGTCTCAAACTTTTATTTATCACCGGTCATATGGTGAGTGTAGCCACTATCTATGATCCAGACATCATTTTTGCTAACTTTAGATATGAGTACAGTTTCTACATACCTTTCTTCATCTTCATCTGAATCATCCTTCATGGCTACAAATACCATCTTGATGTCTTCTTCTGATTTGGTGTCAGTGTCATCAATTATGTTCTCATCTAGGTAACAATATTTCTTCCCTTTGTCCTTGTAGTCTCAGGTGTCTCTCTTGTCAGATTGTCGGTTGCTTCAGTAATCCCTATTATCACCTCTATCAAACTTCTTCTCATGTGATCTATCATTTCCTCTATCATATTTTCTTCGGTTTGGACATCTTGCAGCAAAGTTTCCAACCTCTTTACAATTGAAACATACAAGTGGTAACTTACCTTTGTATTTACCTTTGCCTCTCTGCAATCTTCTTGCCATTAGTGCTTTAATTTTATCAAGTCCTTGTTCTTCATTATCACTTTCACTATCATTTCTAATAGCATGTCTATGAATTGAGTTACGTATCTTTAAAGAATATTTGAATGCATATTCCACATATGGTAAGACACTATTATCAAAGTTGTTCATCTCAAATGATATTAGTCTACCAATCAGACTATCTAGAGTAACTGTATTGTTTGCAACTGCTCTCATTTCTTGAATAGCAGAAACTCTAATAGCATATAAAAGAAATAAGGTTCTTAATATTTTACTTACCATTGTCTCCTCTTCAAGTGTACCTCCAACTCCTCTAATAGCATTGACTACCTCTTTTATTCTGTAGCTATACTGAGTAATTTTTTCTCCTTCTTTCATCCTTAGGTCATCAAACCTCCCTCTTAGGCTTTCTTCCTTTGCTCTGAGTACATTAGCATCTCCTCCATGTACTAGCTTCAACTTATCCCACATTTTCTTTGTAGAGGTGCATGTTTTGACATCTTTGAACTCAGCATCAGAGAGTGATGATGCAAGTTCTATCATCATGCAGTTATGCTCATGCTTAACTCTTAATTGCTCAAGAGTATGAGGTCATCTAGGCCATACATATTTAGTATCTAAGTATTTAAAAATATCATTTCTAATACCTGATAGGTGGAGACTTATTCTTCTTTGCCATGATGCAAAGTTGTCTTTATTCAACTTGGGCACATCTCGTCTGTTCATCTTGTGATCTTTTTCTTGAGTTATTAAAACTCCCTTTCTAAGCACACAAGCTTTGATACCAATTGTTAGTAATAACTAAGAGGGGGGTGAATCATTGACATAAAAATATTACAATAATCAACCCTTGAAACTTAGTACCACAAAATTATACCTCTAGTTATCTTCAGTCCTATAAGATGAATTCCTCCAAATACTTTTATCAAATTTCTACTGATCGGAATGCTTTGTAAAACCTTCCACGATATGTTTACCGAAAAGTAGTCTGTTAATTTACCGATAGACAGTAAATTATCTATAGTATACCAATCAATCCAATTAATTTATGTGTAATGCAAAACACTAAATTAATGACTCATAAACACATTGACACATGGATTTTTAACGTGGAAACCTTGTTAAAAGAAAAACCACTTGGGACCAGTAACCCAAAATTTTCACTCTTCTGAAGTGAGCTTGGTGAAGATCCAACCCTGTTAAAGGTTACAAACACACTGTTATGTGTGACCTTTTTAGAGGATTTAAAATTTTAATATGTCACTTGATATCTGGCATCTCTATGCTACCATCTTTGATCAAACACTCACTTGTCCTGTCAATTGGTATCTGGAATCTCATTCTATCTTCATGATCAAACTTTTTGATACTCCATTGGATGTATCTCAATATAGAAAGGATCTTTAAATACCACTCAGTTAAGAGACTTTCTGTATCAATGGTTAAACTAAAATAGTATGATTTGTTCACATATACAACTTATACTTGCAGATTTTTAGATCTATTTTAATCTCATAAAACAATCTGATCAATATATCTCTGTTATACCTTTGCTCCACTTTGATTCTTCTCGGTTATGCTATGCTCTATTTCTCGGTGTCTACATAATTCTTTAGCTCTTTCCTCAGCTTGTTGATCAGCACTGAGTGAATTTTCTCTTCATCAGTTTCTTCTTTGCATCCTCTTTTTCATTCTCTCCCCACACCAATTTGTAATGAATTGATTTGTCTCTTTATAGACATGATATCATTGTTGTTAGGTTCTTGATTTTTTTGATCTTGGTGTTATCCATAATTCTCGCCAATTAGATTTAAATCAAAACTCATGTTTTATCTCGTTGAGATCTTCTTGCCACTAGACAAATCAGATTTAAGTCATTCACTTAACTTGGGCTTATCTTGTTGATGAAAACAATGATAAAAACCAGTTAAGTCTATATTTAGCTCTGCCAGCTAAATATTTTTTTGTTTGTGAACTCCAGTTATTTTTATTTTTAAATCTCTAATAGCATCGGTCAACACTCCTGTTCTCCTCGGGCTTCTCTATCGGTTTACACTATGTTTCTAGCCATCGCGTATGCTTGTGCTTCTGCTCATCGGTAATGCTTGTCGATGTTATTTCTCGGGCACCACTATGACTTGACTGTCGGTGATCTCTATCTGTCGGGTTCCACTAACCGTCAATGTTTGAAGTCACATTGTGAATACTTCTCTTTTATGCATTACAAAAAGCATAATGTTTATCTCTCTGATTCTCTGAAGTCTTTGAGACTTTGTATATAACCGATTAGATTATATCAAGTTGACATCAATGAAAATACAATCCATTAACTGATTTAATGTCTTGCATTATCCTTATGCATTTTGGTGATCAACTTAACATCTTCAAACATTCAATCAGTTACATGTCATCATTGCTCTCTCTAACTATTTCTGCAAATAGGAGTTCAACAAGCCAAAAGTAACCATTTTGATGATAAATAGCTCTTGAAAAATGCAAAAGATAATCCAGTGTGGTCCAAGCCCATGAAAATTGAATCCCCTATTGTATTATGTTCTTGTGCAACCTCATGAATGTGGATAGGAGACTCATTCAACATTGTGATCTGGAGCATCTCAGAAAATTCATCATTTAAATGGGCATAATATGATAGAATAGAATCTAGTGATTCTACTATATCCTCCAACAACTCAGTATTAAGATGGCCACTAGCAACATCACATGACAGAGATTTAAAAATTGACCATTTCAACTCCTTCCCAACACCATGAAATCCCAGTTTAAGTGCAACAGCAAAGGCCCCTGGAACTTGCCTTAAAAACTGACCGAATCGCATCAAGGGACCCCAACACCTAGCACAATGATTCAATTCAACACAATAAGTATACATTCAAGATGGTTTCAACCAATTCAACCCCATGTGCAAGACATAATTGATCAAACATGGTGATTATGGAACACAGTGCAAGCGCAAATGTCAAAACAACATAAATTGCAAATGGATTAGCCTTTGCAAAAATAGGAAATTATATTTCGAGTCTCCACCATTGACCATGGTAATACACTTAGATACAAGGAGTACAAGGAAACAATTCACATCTCAAAACAACCACCCGACACAAAGTTACAATCCTCTATAAATGACTATTATGTGAACTCAACTTTGTCAACATTGTCAATCTGCATAAATTATTTTTAGAATTGGTTGAGAAAACTAACCAAACGGATTGGCACAAGTATGAAAATATTCATGGGGGAACTTTTTCATGATTAAAATATAGGGAAGAATTCAATTCTCCGTGAAAATCAACTAGGTACTGTGTGCATAAATGTTGTCACACTTCTATGAATCATTCCATTCAAGGTTGCTCAAGAATGAGGCCTCAAATATCGAAACATAGCTCTCTAGTCATGGATGTGTAAAAATGTAAAATGAAGGCCCTCAGATTGACCTAGTTGTGTCTATTGCAAATACACCATGAAACGAGAGATTCGAATGCATGAAAATGAGATCTAATCTATATGATTACAATGCATAAAAGGAAATTAATCTAAATGATATCAATGCATATTAATCTATGAAAGGAAATGTAAATGCAAGATTAATCTATGGAAATAAACATGATTCTAATCTACATGAGTAGCCATGAATGCAAGAAAGAATGAGACAAGAAGAGAGAAGTTGCAATGTCCAAGCTCAAATGCTCCTCCAAAATTGCTCTCCAAACCTGCAACATAACAATACTAAAAACTCTAATATGAAAATGAGAATGAGAGGTCTCCTTTTAAAGAAAAGTGAACGATTGAGATTAAGAGGCAAAA
>MU224806.1:872634-912527 GCA_018584345.1 Thuja plicata | reverse complement strand
ATTACAATTTGATCAAGGAAATTGATTTGAATTGAAAATGTTCCAAAGCATTGATTTAGAAATTTGATAAAATGATAAAATAATAAATGGGGCCCAAAGTCTAGGTGACCATTTTAGGGTGCATACAGGTACACACTGTAAGACCTCAAAGTAGGTCATTCTGCAATTCTGCACTTGACACTTAGAGAAAATGAATAAAATGCAAATGAAATGACTTTGGAAAATTGTGCAAACAAACTCATGGGGATCTGAAAATGGGAAAAGAGATTCAACTTCATGCCTAAAACACACTGCAATAACCGTTATGTCATGACTATCAACTGGGCTCAAGATACAAACCTCTGAAGTGGCTCATTTAGGAAATTTTGAATAAGTGCAAAGTGCAGATTTGGGCAAACACCTCCAAATGGCCATCTCCAAAACATGTCAAAACTAAAATTTGAGAGCTAGAACCTATTATATTTTCTTAATGAAAGGTGAGGAACACATGTCCCAATCAATTTCTCCTAAAAAACATCAGGCCTCTTTTTGCATGCATTCAAAGTAAGCCTTCTCCGCAAGTTTTTAGGGGGGTATTCACCTTGCCTTAGAGAAATTTTTACTTAGTCACTCCAAATTTCTCCAAAATTTGAGAGTACTAACATTGGCTCTATTTGGGGACGTGTGCCCCATGTGGGCATGCAGAGGATCTAGAATCTCTTGGTACAGCAGACCGTTCACAAAAATTAATCAAACATTTTCTTCTCCCTTGACTTCAAAATTGGGCTCCTTATTGAAAAAAAAATGCCACACAACTGAAAGCAAAGCAACTATACAACATGCACATTATTCACAAATTGCCCAATGCCATAAAATTGAAATCATCATTTACCTCTGTCAAATATCTAATTTTCATTTCCATGTACCAAAGGTAAACTAAAATCGCCACTGTCATATGCTTGATCAATCATGCTGCAATTTCTTATTAGCATATCATATAAACAAAAATCAGCATTCTCACTATTATTAGGTGCCTCAAAAACACCAAGGTATTGACAGTGTTGATCACCATTTTGAACTACATGACCATAAATGTTGTCATATGATTTCAGCATATCATACAAAATGACATCAACATACTCAGCGCCAACTGGCAACATAAAGTCATAAAACTGCTAAGAATGTTGATCCTTGTGTGACGCCAAATTGTCAAACCCTTCACTACTACCAACATGCTGAAAAGACAAAAACTCCAACCTCTTCGCATGGATGGAAACATCAGATGCATTCTGCATACTAATTTGCACCAAAGAATGAATCTCATTTATAACAACAACTTGCAAACTAGAATGAAACACATCCAAATAAAAACTTGGCTGCATAAAATTGGAAACAACTTGTTGATCACAACCTCTATCAGCATCTTCCAAAAATCAGAATGCATTGTCCAACAATGGCTCACTTATCACTTGTAAATGTGAGAAAACACATTCAGATTTATCACTTTTTTCAAAAGAAAGGTCAGCATCAGATTATTTCATGTCGAGTCCACCCGAGTCAAAAATTGCATCAGTGTATGAGTCTTCATACTCATCATATACAATTTCAGAAAAATTTTCACACTTATGTGCACTTTGATCTTGCACATTATTCGACTCAGGGGTAGGGAAAGAAAAATCAAAATATATATCATACTTCACACCCATCAGCATATCATCTTTATCAAAACATATATCAACCGGGCACTGCAAAGTAGAGTTTACATTAGGTGCATACCTCTGAAAATCAGTAGCTAAGAGTTCTGATATTTTTCACTACTTAGTAAGCATTGAACTTCATTTTCACCTTCTTTGGTCTCTTGCTCAATGCTGCAAATATTTTCCTTATTGGAAGCAAGGATTGCAACTTCTTGACTCATATCACTTCATGCAAAAGAATCATCACAGCAACTTACATCTGCATCATAATCATCCTATTGTTGTTCATACAATTTCTCTTTAAATAGAGACAAGAAAACTACATTATCATTATGTTGAGAAGAAGAAAAAACTACAGGCTGAATGGAAACATTTCCAACTATACATTCATCTTCATCATCTTGTTGTTCATTGACCTCATTTTCATCATCATAATCAGTACCATCAGCATAATCAGATTCAATATCACTAGCATAATCAGATTTAGCATTTTCTACATAGCTAGATTCAAATTTTTCAATCAAATCTATCCATTTTCTAGCACGCTTAATACCTTCTTCTCTAAGGGATGCAGACCAATGGGTTGATTCAGGTGTACAAATCTCTAGAAACAAATCAATACGTGTTGATCCTTCAAATTCAACATCCACTAGAATCTCATCAAAGGAATTACAAAACCTTTTATAAAACAAACACACCAATTCTGTTGGAATAATGTAATAGTGTGTACTGAGAGGGGAGGGGTGAATCAGTACCCTTAAAACTTTCATCAATTAACCTTATTAATAATTTCTTGCATTACCGACCATATTTTTTCCTAACTTATGCATGTAATATCAAAACATAAATGTAAGTGCATGTAAACAATCATGGAAACATTCATGAAACTTAGTTACACATGACACAAGAATTGGTAATGCAAAAAACCCCTATTAGAAGGTAAAAAATGCAGTGGGGATGAAACCCACAAAGATTCACTATCTGTAGAATGGAAGGTGTTGATTAAGGCTACAAGTTATGATCACTTCTAATGATCTTACCATGTTAGGAGTAACATGTTAGACTTGTTAAGTCTACTTGGTTAAGAGATTTCAACAACACTGTTAAGTGTGCACTCAGTTAAAAGAGATTTACAATAAGACTGTTAAGTCCACCTTCTTGAAGGATTTCTTCTATTTTCTACAATTGTTAGAGAGTAGAAAAAAGTACTTATGACCTGATAACTTGCAATCTTGAATTGCTGAATACATATCCAATAAGTTCTCAAAACAATATCACCTTAATGTGATGGATAATACCTTTGTTCTGCTTGGTAGCCTTGAATATTGTTCTTCATAACTGAATTCTTCTTTGTTTGTTCTTCTACATGAATACCTTTGTCTGATCCATAGATGTCTTTGTACGGCTACAATCATCATGTTCTTGATTGATTATACATCTATATATACAATGTATTGACCTAATTAGGTTTCATTCTTTACAAGAAAAACTCTATGATCAAAGGTTTACAACTTGACCTTGATCTCCTAGTTTTCATGTTTACAATCAGTTAAAATAATTAAAACTATTACTTATACTTTACTTGATCCTCAAGAAATAGTTTTATAGCTAAGCACAAAGCTATTTTTAAGACTGAAGTGCTTTAGCTAACCTGTATCTCAGATCTGCTATTCTCGGGAATAAAAATGTCTCTTGATAGACTGGTGCTCGTGGTACTCTATAGACTGTGCTCTTAGTTTACTCTGTGAACAGTCTGTCGATGATAGTGCTATTAATGTTCACTGATTTCAGTGATCATAGTGTTAAGACATTTTAGGTGACCTCTACGCTTGACTTTTTTGGTGACCTCTATGATTGACTGAATAATGTCACTCGGTGATCATGTAACCAACAGTTCAAAACCTATTTCCTTGTATACTAATGACAAACTTATGATCCTTTGGGATTATCAATCTCCCCCTTTGTCATTAGTATATAAAACTTATATGTTCAGTATATAAACCAAGTTTTTACCTTTTCAATAACTCCCCCTATGTGCATGCCTCCATATAGTGTATGTACATGTTTTCATTGGTACTTTTTCCCTTTTTGGTATATTTTCCCCTTTTGCATTTTCCCCCTTTTGGTACATTCATTTTCCCCCTTTTTTGAAAATAATGACAAAGGTGTAATACTTATAGATTTTCAAATATGTGGGCATGGGATTTTTGAATGTCTTCCATCTACTTCTCCCATTGCTCCTTGAGGTTCTTGAGGGTCATGTGCTCCAAAGTGATTCTGGTGTGCATGTCATATATACTCTTTGTGAATGACATTTTTTGGGTGGAAATTAATGTCTTTGTCGAAGTCATGTGTTTCAACAGTAATGTGAGATTTGGTAGTAACATAGCTTGGAGCTTGGTTACCTCATCTTTGATTTTTCTTTCAGCCTTTTGTATCTCAATTCTCAACCATTTTGATTCCATAATATTCTCATAATGCAATTGGAATGCATTTTCCTCAATTGTGAGACTTTGTACACTAGCTTTAAGATATTCATCTATCTTTTCTATCTTTTCACTATGCTCTTTAGTGAAGTTCTCTAGAGTGCATAACTTTTGATCTAAGTTAACTAATTTTGATATTATTGGTTCTCGTGTAGTTAGTAGATCAGAAATCTTTACCTTGTTTTCTGCCACTTCTTGGTTGATATTCTCTATGGGCTTGTAGTGATATTTCTCCTCAGCTCTTTCTTCAATAACCTTCTCTACATCTACATTCTTATTGGTGATTTCCTCAATTATGTTATGCCCTACATAACCTTCCCTACATTTTTGTGCGTAAAATGTCGGGTCCCCATTTTTCTTTTCCTTTATTTTCCTTTTCAGTTTTCCCTTGCTTTCTTTTTGTTTCTTTGGCTTGGTTCCTTGTTTCTCCCAGGATTTTTTGGTCCCACCCAATCTTGGTTTCCCTTTTGTGTTTGTTATTTCTTCCGGGATCTATGTCCTAGAGTGTCTTCACCAAGTGGGTGACTCCGGATCTTCTGTGCCTGATGATCATTTTCTTTTCTTTGGAAGAGGGGTGATTGTTAGGTGTTTGCGGGTCTGGATCCCAGCTGTCGATGTGTCTCTCGAAGTTACTTTCAGTAATTAATGTGCTTTCCTAGGCATTACGTAAGGCATTTTACCTTGTAATTTTTACACTTACCACAAACAAGTTACCCTCTAGCAAAATTTCCTAGAGAGCAAAGCGATTTGTTTTCTGAGTGAAACGTTTGGGCTAGAAGGTATAGAGGTGTGTTCATCAAGTTTGGTGGAGTGTTTAGGTGACAGAGTGAAGCAGTTATAGGTCCTTCCATTCAACATTTTGAGATTTAGGTAGCCTCTTTGGATTTTTCTTTTCTTTCCCTTTTGCTTTCTTCCTTCTTTGTTGTGTTTTTCTTCTGTGTCTATTTTTTTCCGCGTGCTTCCTATTTTTCTTTTCTTTCGCGAGAATGGTCTTTTTTGTTTTTTTATTTTTCCATGTTTGTTCTTGGTATTTTTTGTCTATTTTTCTACTACAGGGTTGCGTCTACTATTCAGAACAACACTATCCTTGAGTCTGGTGTGTCCTCTTCCCTTCGTATCCATCTAGCTCAAAAGGAAAGACACCCTCCCTCCTGGGCTATAAAATCTTGTGAATATTGTCTGCTCCCTACTGAGGAGTATGTCAATCAGTCTAGTTTTGGCCGTGTCTTGTACATTTTTGTATATATGTTGTAAATATCTTGTAGGTATTCAATATGGTAGATTCTTTAGGGTATGATTTGTGAGTATGGTCGATGGAGCTGTAGGTTTGAGTGGGCGAGCTCTGGTAGCTTGTTATTAGTTTTATCTTGTCTATAAATTATGCAAATCGGTAGCATGTTGTTCACCCTATCCTTGCCTGTAAGTATAGTGTTTCTAAGATTTTTTGTTCAACTGGGTGTTAGGGGAATTTCCCCTAAAAGACCCATTGTCTTCCTCATTCTTTATGAGGCCTCAAACCACGTCCATTCAATAGCCAGGCTCACAACCCTAGTTGGTGATTCCCTGGATGATGAGGAGGTAGGTGTGTTAATTGCAGAGGTCAGCTCATTAGCAAGTTGTTATTTTTCTCTCTCCTCTATCCTTTCTACCTTAATGGAAAAATTAGCTCCCATAAAAAAACAATTAAAACCTATCCAAAATGGCATTCATGCCACGCACGTCAGAACACCTGTCCAATTTTTTCATTACTCAGCCGAGTGGGCAGGCACGTGTTAAAGTACGGTAGCAGGGCCACCTATCTTATTCCTAGCGGTCATTGTCTTGTCAAATTAGTGTCAAGCTTGTTAATTAATATGGTCTTTCCTACCTCATGTGACATCATTTTTAAGTTATCATTTTGGATCCTCGGTAAGAGAGAAGTATTTTATATGTTAAAATTGTATAGAATTTTGGACATATGATCTCATTTAGGATGTCTTAATGATTCTCCATTTCAAGTGATGAAAAGGCAACGATATTCTCATAGGCCTCCAAAATCTAGAATCTCTCAACATTTATGTACTGACGGTGGTCTGGTTTGTAGGTACAGGTTAAAGTAGGCAAGAAATGGCTTCAAAATCTTCACCTCCTGGGATTCTAGAACTCCCAAGTGTCTCTGCAGACACTAGCAAGAAGAACAAGGTAGAAAATACATTGGAAAAACTGTCATTAACACAAAAATATAATAATAACGGGACAATTCATGGGTCCTGAATTGAGTCTTCTCTTAAAGAGATTACCGACACAGATGTTGGCATATGGGCAAAATTGCAGGGCCTTATTTAGGTAATCTATCAACTTTGACACTCCAATGACTCCATCTCAATTAACTTAGTAGCATTCGGAATCATTCAAGTAGCTGGTTTTCCATGCTCAGTACAAGCATCAGAGCTAATTTTTCTCCTAGCTAGGGGTTATCACCCAAGTAGTATGGTTGTTGTGTTGGTTTCCCCTACTCCCCTTGGATTCCCAATGTCCATCATCACATTGGACCATGATGCCAATGCCAGAGTGTGGCATATCCTGAAAGATGCAAGAGTTATTTCTCTCACCAAGGCTGAGGCCCTCCAGCAATATGAGGGTGCGGAAGACATGGCCTGGTGCTACCTCAGCACATATTGGATGAAAAGTTCACAATGGGACTACAAGAATATGTGGATAGAGATTTTGCACTTTGTCTTTAAGGAGCCCATCCAAGTAGGAATTATCTTCTTATGCAAGATCTTTGGGGAGCCACATGCCCAGGAATTCTCCCCCTGGATGTATTATTTCTTATTTGGTATGACCACCAACAAGGCTCACTTCAACTGGACTAATATCATTGCCAAACATTTAGATGCCCAGCTGAGGAGAGTCGACTTAGAACAAAAGTTCTATATGACTTCCTAAATCCTCTGGCCACTTGCCGGATAGTCCCATGGGATCTGAGGATTAACAATGGTTGGTGTTATTGGGGAAGGACCTGGTCAGGTCTCTCCATGGGACCACTTCCCATAGATTCAGTGGGACCAGAGCTTTCCACATTTTACAAATTTAATGACACCTTCATCTATCAAGGGGTCAAGGCGATCACTAGTGATCGAAGATACAGATTATCTCCACATTCCATGAATTTGGTTGGTTTGTGGGGATGATACTTCATCAACTTTTCCCAACACATGTAAATTCACATATCCAGCTTCTCCAAAGAGCCCTTCCTGTTACCCAAGCATTGTGGGGACAGGGTAGTTTTCTTAGAGTTATGTAGGCATATTTTGGAGGCCCATGCCTTGGCCGCCATCAAGAAAGTTACCACCTTGACATTCTCTTTCATTTGTGGGGAATACTCTTGCTCCCTAGCCATGGCCCAGGGAGCGGAAAATGAGCTACGTAGTCTTAACTTAGAAAAATGTTCTTTCCGCTACAAGGATTATGATCCCCTTGGGAGACTGGCACGGTTGATGCCAAAGGGGGTGAACCCCCATTTTCAACACATAGAATATTTTTGGGCCAACTATCAGGATGACTACGATGTTTGGAAGAAATACTACACCAGGATAACAAAAGGGATGATGGAAGAGCTCAAGCTCTGGACATTCCCATGGAATTTTCCAGACACCCGGCCCCCAGAGGACCCCGAGTATAAAGAGACAGGTATAGATAAAATGGCCTTCCCTCTGGTGGATTGTGATACACCAAAATTTTGGATGTTGAGGCCATCTCAAGAGTAGTAATTAAGTGCAATCACTTGTATTTTGATAAGGCCTACCCAAAGAGTGTCTGTTTGGACAAGCATTGTTTGGGAGCTTCAAGTTCCCAGGCCCCAGAGCAATCTAAAGCCCATGGAAAGAAAAATGTTTGCACCCCAGCTCATGCCATGGATCCCATTTTGGCCTCCCTGATGGAGCAGTTGGGTGAGAAGCTAGAGCACTCCTAGAAATTAATGGATGCAGAAAACTCTCAAGTGATTTTATGTCTTGGAGCTACCCTGGTAGGATCCTTTCCCCCACTAGGAGGTTCTCCATCCTTGGCTATTTTATTAAGTGCGGCATGCAAATCAGAAATCATTGGGGCAGCGGTAGCTATAGAGACCGAAATGCCAATTAAAATGAGAAAGAAATAAAAGGCAATTCGGTCCCTATAGAGAAATAATCTGGGCCCAGAGCCCAAAGATGTACCAGAGGTTGAGGTTCTTTCTTCCTCCTCCTCCTCTGAAAAGGAGTATCACCCAACAAGTCCCCAAGAGATAGTGCAGATCAATGTCGATGACTTCTTCCCGCTAGGTGATCTCTGAGAATTATAGGGTATGGTTGACTATGCCATAGAAGAGATAGAGGGACAAGAATTTAAAGTCCCCATACTTGAGTCAACAGGGCCAAAAGATTTCATGGCCCATGAAGAAGGCAATCCCCAGCTTGATGAAGCAAAAAAAGAAGTGCCACAAGAAAAAAGGAATGACCCGGTTGTAGAAAAAGTGTCAGCTGAAGAAGGAACCGGACCTCCAGGAACAATCATAACCTCTGATGCTTCCCTCTTGGACTTAACTACTAATAATAGTTTTGTCACACCACCGGATATGGTGGCCGACAATGTTTTGACCATTTTTTAGCAAGTAGATCTCAATGAGCTTCCTCTCCCTCCTCCACCACCTAGTCCACCAGAGAACACCATTCTGGAGGGTGATGGGGAGTGAGGTAAATAGCACATAGACAAGGACCCCTCCTATACAATGGACAATATGCCAAGGGGTGAACTTGAATTGAACCTTGGAGACACTTCAAGCTTGGGGATGATGATGACATATGGGCCAGTTGCCCCACCGCAAGGGTTAGTGGAAGCCCAAAAAATGTAATGCCCAACTACTATCACAACCCCACTATCACCTGCTGAGATTTTGGCTGAAAGAAAAATTCCTCAGAAGCCTAAGAAGGCTTGTACCCTTCATAGCACTAGAAGGGCCCCAGATGGCAATGTTGTGGTGACAGTCGTTGCCCCTCCAGCAAGAAAAGAGGATTCTAAGGTAGCTTTCGAAGAATATATGATCATGGAGGTGTCTCTAGGAAAAAGAACTCAATAGGGGGAACTTGACCTCCTAAGTGAAGTAGGTTAGGCTATTCGAGCCTGATATGATAAGTAGTCTCATAAGATCCAGGAGTTAAAAGAAGCCAATGCCAACCTTTTGAGACTCCTGGCAGAATTAGTGTGCCCCCTCACCTCTGAAACACCTAGACCCTTAGTCTTGGGGACACCACTACCACAGAGTGATGTTGATACTCTAAAAATCATGAAGAAGATGGTGTTAGCGATAGATGAATAGATCACCCATTAGGTGGGGGTGATAAGAATTTTCTTGTATGAGTCTTTCCCAGACTTTTTCTAGGCGAATGATTTAGTGAATAAGATAGAGGCTACCCTTCCCCAGTGGCAAGGAGAGATCAAGAAATATGAAGACTAGAGAGATACCTCGTCATAGATTCTGGATCTTGGGGAAGATGAGTTAATAAACATTGGCATTCTAGGGGATGAATCATAGGGGTTCCTTTAGACTCAATACTCTAGACTTGCATTCAAAGTCAAAACTGGAAAGCAACTGGTATGAGTGTTGGAGGAACAATTGTAGGTGGTCTGGTCCTTTGGATCAGTATGCTGCCCTTATCTAGGAAATTACATTGGCTAATCCTCTTAGCCCTGGGACTTACACTCCCATTGATTATGTAACTGGTAAATTTGATGAAGTAGTTGAGGCTCAATTTTGGCCTGGGGGAAATGTTAATGGGGCCACCATAATGGAACTCTCCCAAGTGTTTCCCAAATCCCATTATGTGGCCAAGGTGGCTATGGAGTTAAAAGATAAGGCCGATAGTGTCGGCCTTCATTTTGAGGGATCTATGGATCATCGTGATTGTTTGAAGTATATAAAGGAAGATGGCATCCTCAAGATTCTGGAGGCATACAAAAATTTCAAAAGAGTAAGATATCCTAGACTCTAAGGACCCTTCAACAAAAGTTGCCAGTAGATTTCATTTTTTATTCTTTGAGTGTAAGATCCCGGACCCCGGTCCCCGAGTTCCCAGTTTTTGTATTCTTTATAGTGATGAGTGTTGACATCTCCCTCAAGCAAACGAATCACTATCTACAACATGTTTCTAGGTTCATGGTTGTCCTTCTTGGTGTGACTAGTCATTGTTAAACCATTAGTTCATTGCAGACGTCTCCTGAACCTCGAGGCACTGTTCTGGCATTTACTCTCTGGCGTACCTCTACTCGCCCAAGTCACCAAAGTACAAAAGAACATTAAAAAGGGTGTATGGCCCAGATCACTTAAGGAAGATCCATCATGTCTGCAAGTACAAGTATACTCTTTCCAATGTCAATTTTCTCAAGGCTCTTTCCTTTCTTTCTTCTCTTCTCTTCTCAAATGATTGTATTATATTAGGAAATTCTGACAACGCGGGTAGTACTGGCTGTAAATAATATAATATAATATAAATAGATAGCCTATAGTTAGTCTCTTAGGTAGTTAGAACTTTATATAAATACAAGGTCCAATGCCATTTTGAAGGGTTGGCAAATTGATGATTTAGCTATCCACTAGTAATACAAGCTTTCAGTCTTTTAGCAATCTAGTTTTCTCAGTAGTTTAGAGTAGATTAATTCTCCCTTGGAGCCTCTAGTGTAACTACCAGTGAAGATGGATTTGAAGTTAATGAAAGAATGAGGAACACCATCCAACTCTGAGCTCTGTGTTTTTTCTGATCCTGGAGTTAGCAAAATACTTCTCATGTTGTATGTTTTCTTATGTCCTTTGTTCCAGTTCTATAATGATTCAATGAAATACTTTGCTTTTCTACTGATATATGTCTAATTGAAGGTTGTGCGTATATCTAGTATCCATTATTTATTTTATCTAGAACTTTGTTTATGTTAAGAAAATATATGTCATGGATATAGTTAGAGATCTATACTAACCTTGTCCTATCTTTTTCTATTTCTTTGTCAAATATTAAGCTATGCTTGCAGGAAACCTATTATCCCTAAATTTTCAGAGGTCTATGAGTTGAAACCATATATCCCCTCAAAAAAATTGTCACTTGTCCAACTAAGCTAAACCCACACCATTGTGACCGGATAACCAAGTGCTTGGAGGCCCTAGGAGAGAAATCTCTTTCGCGTGCCTCTTCAGGCGAAGTTGGCTGAGACTCCCGTATTCAATGAAAACTCATCTACCATTGGCAAGGCCATCACAAAGTCCCATCAATAGAAACTAGCTCTAGAAGGAGGGAATGAGCTCATTCTCCCCTAAGAACTTTGACACCACAACTCTCGAGGGCTCCCCAAGCACTATTTTTAGATGTCAAACTTTCCATAGATTAGGGCCATTTTCACCCTCTGATTCAAAATAATATTGCATTCAACCCCTAACCCATGAGATTTTGATAAAATTTGACCTCCTATCTGAGTGAACAAGACCTACTATAAGAAGCATCCCTTCCATCCCATGAATAAAGGCTTTGTAGCCCCCAGAATGTTCAGGTTAAACAACTCATTCCAGCAACCAATCTCACTATCAACCTTAACATCATGATGGATGCCTACTTCAATAACACTGGGTCTCCCATGGGATAGTTCCTTAACATTGTCAATGACCTTCCTCCACATCCGTAGAAGATCTATCCCCAGTATGAGCATTTAGGCCCTCGAACCGCTGAAGAACATTTACAGGCATATAAAGATGCTATGAATCGACACCGCATCTAGCATGAGGATGTGGTCAGCCCAATGTTCCCACTATCTCTCGAAGAAAGAGAGTTGAAATGGTACTTGAACTTACCCACCAACTCCATCAATAGTTGGCAAGATATGGAGGCCACCTTTTTAATGGCATTTTGAGTCCATGTGGACCCCACCTGGTCTCACAGTCAGTTTATCTCTATTTTGAAAGAGCCCAATGAACCCCTAGCAACCTTTAACCATTGATTCTAAAGGGCCTTGAAGTGGTATACAAGACCCTTCATCCCATCTACTGATGTGACATTCCAAACCTACCTTAACACCTTGGACCCATTTTTCACTACCCTTCTTTGGAGAACTATCATTGCTAACGATAGAGTTAGCCTAGCTAAAGTATACAACCTCACCCTCAAGCTATCCTAGAACTTGAGTAAATCTCCTGGTGGTATTGTTCAAGGCTTACCTTATAACACATTTCCTAGGGGAACAACTTAGCTGGGAGGATATGACCCCAATCTAGCACTGGGTGCTCCTACAATCAATTCGGTGCCCTGATACATCTATCCCACTGCCCATCAAAATCCTCCAAACCTAGAGTACACTCCCTGGGCACAGCAGCAAACCATAGCACCCCCACCATCTAGAGTACCTTTCTTCTAGATGTCAGCATCTAGAGGCTTGTCTCTAGCAGCGGCAAGTGGATTTGCACCTGCCTCACAACCCCAGTCGCTATACTGTGACACTACTACCCAGCTATCTGCTAAGGTCAAATCCCTTCGGTGATTAGTTTTTTTGCTCACTATTGACATGGGATAGCTAAAAATGGTACCCCCCACATCTCATAGGACCAACCCCCCCAAAAGGGGAATATATTTTCAGGACAACGGAGTTCCAATACCTCTAGACCCCAAAATCACTATAACAATATCAGAAACAACAATGCTCAGCCCAACCAATAGTGGAACAACACACTGAACAATGGGGGTGTCCCCGCTAGTCAGCCCAACACCTAAGGAGGTGCGAGACCTATTCATTTTGTGCAACTAGCCAAATTCCACCCCCTAACATCTTACTATTTTCTACATGACACTGGTTTGCATTTTGAGGTAAACTATGCCACACTGGAAAAGATCATCCTGATATCCCAGTCTGATAGGAAACAAAAAACTGACTCTCCTCCTTGAGAATCCTCAACCAAACCACATCTCTCCACTTATGTGTGTGAGACCATATTTTTTGGTGATGGTGAAGAAGACAAGGAAGAACCCAGCTTACAGGGTTTCTTTGATGACTCCATCCCAACGTTGGAAGCTAACACCTTTACCAACCCTAGGACTCCCTACAACACCCAGAGCTAGTCAAACAAGGGTCCCCTTACAACATTGATCCCACCATGGATTGTGAATCTCCTGCCAGACCCTTTAGAAAATGTTAATCCACCCCCTCCCAAAGGACCCACACCTATGAATACATGCAATTTTATTTGTAAGGCTCCCTAGGCCCCTAAAGGAAAGTGATGGAAAATACTACCACCACCATGACCTTGATGGAAGTCCTTCTTAGTTGTCCTGAGCATAGGAAGTATCTCCTACGATACCTAGAGAACCTAGAATCACATGATCTCCCACCCAAGTCTGTGACGTTTGATGATGCTTACACGGCCATATTCTAGGGGAGTACAGAAGATCCTCCCTTTTTTCTTGGACTTAAAATTTATGATAAAAACCTACACAATTGTTTAGTGTATTCCAAATCTTTGGGTAATGTCATGCCCCTATCCATCTTCAAGAAGCTCAGACTGACTCCCACACCGTCTAAAGGAGCAGTCATCCAGCTAGACAAAACTATTGTTAAAATGGTGGGAGAACTAAAAAATTTCCCAATCTAGTTGGTATAAGATCCCTGGATATCCAATGTCATTGACATCCATGTGGTTGACATCCCTAAAACTTACGAGATTCTCTTGAGTCAAAATTAGTCTAAATCCTTGAATGGATATATCTCGACTGATTTCTCCCATCTATGGCTCCCTTGGAGGGCAGAAGATAACCAAATTAAGGTAGAGAGTGAACCTTGGATGAATCAAGCTCTCACCGACTATGGCCAGGTCAGCGAAATCACTTTTACCAAATTAGAGCCTCGGTTATACAAGGCTAAATAAATTATGACCTTAGATTTTGTCCCGGGCAGAGAAATACCCAACGAAGATCCTATTATCACTCAAAGGGTCCTTAACCTCATCATGGAGCTGAAACAAGATGTGAAGTCCCAAGATGACAAGGCAAGTCTAACCTCCCTATAGTCTGACACTTGGTGTCGAGTTCACTGCCAAAATCATTTAGAGTTGGAATGTGCACAATGTGTAGATAACGCCAAGGTCCACCTTGAAGACTTTTAAGTAGAGAAATGCAGAGGCAAGGCCCTACCCCAAAATGGTCCAACCATGAATACTCCCAATGGACCACCATGTGAGGAACCTCTTGTGGAGATTCCTCTAGGGGATGTTTCAGCCCCCATATCTACCCAGTTGGGGGTGTGCCTGAGCCTATCCTCCATCCCAAACCAACTGTGATACACTCCAAGGCTTTACAACCACAACATGCCAATAGTGATATCTAGATGCTTAAGTTTGATGGATCCCAGTATAAATAGGGTTGTGGAGCTGGTGTCCAATTGATTAACCCCCGAGGAAATTATTTCCTCTCATCATATCGCTTGCAATTTGACTACACCAATAATGTAATAGAGTATGAGGCTTTGATCCTCAAGCTCCTATTCGCCCTCAGAAAAGGAGTCACATGCATTTGGGCAGTTGGTGACTCAGAACTTATAGTTTGGAAAATGTGGAGCCAATACACATGCCATGAAAAATGACTGACTGCCTATCATAACTAGGTGTGGAGCTTAATCGAGGACTTTGATTCCTTCGGTATCAAAGTGATTCCCCAGAAATAGAATTATGTGCCAAACATACTAGCTGTGTCGACCAGTACTTTGGAACCTATGGCGGGTTCCTGGCTTAGGATATTTTTGGTTGAAATGATGCCCAGTCCCTCCATACCTGATAATGTAACTAATCTTTAGGTCTTTGAAGATGATAGACACATACTCACATTCATGGCAAACATTGGTGTCTTTGAGGACTAGATTATGGAGGAATAAGAACATGACAATACCGGGAAAGAATAAAATGAGGCTGGAATCCTCGACCTACCTACCAACACCATCCCTAAGGGGATGGATTACCTCAAATTAAGCTTCAACTCTGACCCACAAGCTAAGGACACAACATCCTAAACCCTAGATGGGGGAAGATATGAAAAAGTAAATATCAGGACAGGCGGTGAAGAGAAGATCGTCCACATTGGCACCTCTTCTCTCCCAAAGAGAAAGAGAATATTCTTGCGGTCTGCCAAGAGTATATTGATGTGATCACCTGGGGATACGAAGATTTCAAGACCTATGATACTTTTATCATGACACACACCATCACCCTGAAACTGAATGCCAAGCCATTCCAGAAAAAATAGAGACCAGTCAATCCCCTAATTGAGCCTCTTATCCATCAAGAGGTTCAAAAGTTATTGGCTGCCCGGATAATCTTCCCAATTTGACATACCATGTGGGTGGCCAATCTAGTACCAGTTCAAAATAAGAATGGGGAAATCCAACTATGTGTCGACTTCCATAAATTAAATCAAGCCTCAAAGAAAGATAATCACCCCCTCCCCTCAATATAGATGAGGGATTGCAAATTGTTAACAGCTCTTAGATGATGTCCTTTCTTGATGGATACTCTGGATACAACCAGGTTATGATTAAATTCAAAGACAGAGCCAAAATGACATTCACCACCAAGTGGGGAATGTTTTCCTATAGAAGAATGCCTTTCGGGTTGATTAATGTTGGGGCCACATTCCAGAAATCCATGGACATAGCCTTCAAAGGCTTAGTAATCAAGTGTATAATCATCTAGATGGATGATTTAACTATGTTATCTCAAGAGAGAGAGAGAGAGGTGGTCACTTGGCCCATCTAGCCAAGATTTGTGAAAGGTGTCACTGGTTTGACATATCCCTCAACCCAAAGAAATACATATTCAGAGTAACGGAGGGAAAACTGCCAGGAAATATCATTTTAGAAAAGGGTATATCTATTGACCCTAAGTGAGTTGAAGCCTTGCTAAAACTACAAATGATGGGTAGTAAGAAGAAAATGAGGTCTTTCTTTGGGAAGATCAAATTTTTCTGATGTTTTATCACTGGTTTTGCTGAGGTTGTAAAACCTCTAAATGATATGATGAAAAAGGATACAAAAATTGAGTGGAGTCCAAAGGCAAAATAGGCCTTTTCCCAGATCAAGCAGGCTATCATAGAAGCCCCTATCGTAGCTAGCCTGGATTATTCCCTCCCATTTCAAATATATTATTTTTTCTCTTCCCACTCTACTATAGCCGTATTAACCCAAAAGATAGAAGGGGAAGAGAAACCCATTGCTTTCATGAGCTCCCCTTTCAAGAATGCAGAGGTGAGATATTCACCTCTAGAAAAAAAAGCATTTCCCCTCATCCAAGAAGTCAAGAAGTTCTGACACTACATCTTTCGTAGCAAGGTACATGCCATTCTCCCTGACCAGGCCATCAAATCTTTACTACTTCAAAGTGAACTAGGTGAGTGCCAGGGTAAGTGGATGGCCATCCTCCAAGAATATGATCTAGAGATGCAACCTATGAAACTTGTCTGAGGAAAAGGGCTATGCAAGGCTATGGTTGAAACCCACTCGCATATCCAATGCTACACCTACACCATGCAATCCATCACGTGGGACCCCTGGTATGCAAACTTGGTGTACCTTCTACTGAATAACTAGTGTTCAAAAGGGCTCCTCCCTAGTAAATGTTGGGCTCTCCGGTTAAAAAGTGCGCATTTCATGATAACAAAAAATGGGACCCTATTCGAAAATTATTATGAGGGCATATACCTCCAGTTTCTGGACCAAGAAAAATATGCCAAAATAATAGAAGAATTACACGGGCATTTTGGAACTAGAAAAGGGTTGGCCGATGCTACTTCTCATCAAATCCTCTGAGCCAGGTATATTGGCCCCATGTTTTTCAAGATTTCTACGCACACGTAAGGAAATGCCACCCCTGCCAAACTCCCACTTCAAGGGAGAAAAATCTGGTAATACCTCTTCAACCTATATTCAAAGCAAGACCTTTCGCCCAGTGGGCGTTTGATTTTGTAGGAGAGATAAATCCCAACTCGACAATGAACCATCGGTATATTTTAACTACCACTGACTATTGCACTTGATGGACCGAGGCTATACCATGCAAGAACAACACCGTGGATGTAGTGATCCATTTTATCAAAAAAAATATCATCACTTGGTTTGGAATTACTTTTTCCCTAGTGTGCGAGAACGGCCTTGCATTTTCCTCTACTCAATTACTAGAGTGTGCCTATGATAGGGGTGTTACCCTCAATTTTTCTAGTAATTACTACCCATAGGGAAATGGAGTAGCAGAATCAACCAAGAAGAACCTATTAGAAGTAATCAAACACCTACTTGAAAGGAATCCCCGAGTTTGGCATCAAAAACTAAGGTTTTCCTTGTGGGAAGACCGCGTCTGAATCAACTCCACTTTGGGGACTTCCCCATTTCATCTGGTGTATGGAATAAATCTAGTGTTCCTATGAACCTACAAATCCCATTCTTACAGTTCATGCAAGATTTTAACAATTAGGATAACATCATTCAGGTGCATCTACTTAACCTGGTATGGCTAGAAGAGAAAAGAGATCATGCACTGGATCATTTTGCAAAGCACCAAGCTGTAGTCAAATGGTGGTTTGACAAAAGAGCCCAATTCAAGGATTTTAAACTATCAGAATTGGTCCTTTTGTGGGATAAGGCCTAGGAGAAGAAAGGTTAACATACCAAGTTCTAGAGGCTTTGACTCAAACCTTATCAAATCTCCAAAATATGTGGGGCCAACACATACCGCCTTAGTTCCTTAACTGTTGAAGTTGTCCCACTGCCCATCAACGGGCAGTTCCTCAAACATTACTTTGAGTAAGGTGTAAAAATGAACTTGCATGTGGGAGATGTATCATGTGTATATACCCCTTTGTAAGTAGCCTTTGGGTGTGTCGCTTTGGCACACCTTAGCTTGTAAATAGTTTTGGGGGGCTTTTTCCCTGGTCTTTTTGTGTCGTGTCTATCCTTTCTCCTTCTTCCTTTTTGGTTTCTTTTCTTTTGGGTGTCCCTGCTATTTTTTCCTCTCCTATGGGAATGGTATGCTTTGTATAACAATCATGTAAGTTGAGAAATTCCCCTCACGTATTTTAGTGGTCTAGAACTGAATGGTACATGAGTCGAGCCTTATCCTCATCCTGAGAAGTTCTTCACATAGGATTTTGAACGTCGGAGGTTATTATCTGATCTACATATTGATGTTCCTCACTGGAGAAAAAAAGGTTGGCTATCATTCCTAAAAAGGGAGTTATTTTAGTACTAAGAATTATAGGGGTTCAAAGAAAGATAGATCGACTGCACTCTCTACGAAGGGCGCCCAAGCAAAGAAATACAACTTGAAAATTTCTCAGGGCTGGATTTTTCTTGCTTCACTCAATAATAAAAAGAATGATGAGGTGAAAGATGTACTTCCATGGTAACAAGCTAAGATTGAGGACCCAGGTGAAAGTAGTACCGCCTCTCCCATTCACCAAAAAAAAAGAGGAACAATAAAGGAGTTGGGGACGGAAATATCTGGATCTCAGGAAAACATGAAATACCTACTGAGGTGGTAGCTTTTCTATGTTCGCACATTTTCTTTGTCTTCTCTCTAGCTAGGTTCTATCTTTGTTCCTTCATCTGACACCCAGGACACATGTAGTGGAAGAAATCAGTATCAATGTCTCAACAACTTTCCCTGATTCTAAATTCATGACGTGACACCACTTCTCTACTGATGATAAGGTCCCAATTGTTTTGACCAGATTTCTAGAGTTCTCAAATGCACGAGGCATCTATCCTAGTGAGTCACCATTTTTTATGCCTCACATACCCTTCCCTATATTTTTGTGCACAAAATGTCGGGTCCCACTTTTTATTTTGTTCTTTTTTCCATTTTGGTTTTCCCTTGCTTTCTTTTTGTTTCTTTGGCTTGGTTCCTTGTTTCTCCCGAGCTTTTCTGGTCCTTCCTGATCTTCGTTTCCCTTTTGTGTTTGTTTTTTATTTCAAGATCTATGTCCCAAAGTGTCATCCCCAAGCGGGTGACTCTGGATCTTCTGTGCCCAATGATTGTTTTCTTTTCTTCAGAAGATGGATGACCATTAGGTGTTTGTGGGTCTGAATCTGGGCTGTCGACATGTCTCTTGAGGTTAATTTTAGTAATTAATGTGCTTTCCTAGGCATTAATTAAGGCATTTTACCTTGTCATTTTTACACTTACCACAAACAAGTTACCCTCTAGCAAAATTTCCTAGAGAGTAAAGTGATTTGTTTTCTGAGAAAAACATTTGGGCTAGAAGATGCAGAGGTGTGTTCGTCAAGTTTGGTGGAGTGTTTAGGTGATAGAGTGAAGCAGTTACAGGTCCTTCCATTCAACATTTCAAGATTCAGGTAGGCTCTTGGGCTTTTTGGTTGGTTTCCTTTTTTCTTTCTTCCTACTTTGTTGTGTGTTTCTTTTGTATCTTATTTTTTCCATGTGCTTCTTGTTTTTCTTTTCTTCCACGCAGCTGGTTCGTTTTATTTGTTTTCTTTTTCTACATTTGTTCTTGGTCATTTTTTGTCTTATTTTCTTCTCTAGGGTTTCATATGTTGTTCGGAACAATACTTTCCTTGAGTCTAGTGTGTCATCTTCCCTTCATAGACATCAAGCTTGGAAGGAAAGGCACCCGCCCTCCTGGGTTATAAATTCCTGTGAATATTGTATGCTCCTTGTTGGGGAGTTTGTAAATCACTCTGGTTTTGGATGTGTCTTGTACATTTTTGTATATATGTTGCAAATATCTTTTAGGTGTTCCATGTGGTAGAGTCTGTAGGGTGTGCTCTACAAGTTTGGTCGGTGAAGCCATAAGTTCAAGTGGGAGAGCTCTGATAGCTTGCTGTAAGTTTTTCCCTATCTGTAAATTCTATGAATCGGCAACGCGTTGTTTGCCCTATCCTTGCCTATAAGAATGGTGTTTCTAAGATTGTTTGTTCAGCTGCGTGTTAGGGGAATTTCTTGTAAAAGACCCATTTTCTTCCTTAATCTTTATGAGGCCTCAAACCATGTTTGTTCAATAACCAGGCTCACCACCCTGGTTGGTGGTTCCTTGGATGAGGAGGAGGTAGGTGTGTCAATTGTAGAGGTCAGCTCATTAGCAGGCCATTATTTTTCTCTCTCCTCCATCCTTTCCACTTTAATGGAGAAATTAATTCCCACAAACGAATAATTAAAACCCATCCTAAATGGAATTCATGCCACTCACACCAGAACACCTGTCTGATTTTTTAATTACTCAGTCGAGTGGGAAGGCGCGTGTTAAAGTATGGCAGTAGGGCCACCTATCTTATTCATGGCGGTTGTTGTCTTGTCAAATTAGTGTCAAGAGTGTTAATTAATATGCCCTTTCCTACCTCACACGACATCCTTTTTGAGTTATCATTTTGGATCCTCGGTAAGAGAGAAGTATTTTATATGTTAAAATTGTATATAATTTTGGACATATGATCTCATTTAGGATACCCTAACGATTCTCCATTTCAGGTGAAAAGGCAAAGATATTCTCATAGGCCTCCAAAATCTAGAATCTCTCAATGTTTATGTACTGACGATGGTCTGGTTTGTAGGTACAGGTTAAAGTAAGCAAGAAATGGCTTCAAGATGTTCACCTCCCAGGAGTACAGAACTCCCAAGTGTCTCTGCAGACACCAGCAAGAAGAAAAAGGTAGAAAAGACATTGGCAAAGCTCCCATTAACCAAGAAATATAATAATAATGGGACAATTCATGGGTCCCAAAATTAGTATGTGCTTAAAGAGATCACTAACACAGATGTTGGTACATGGGCCAAATTCAAGGGCCTTATTCAGACAATCTATCAACTTCAACGCTCCAATGACTCCATCTCAGTTAAGTTAGCAGCATCCAAGATCATTCAAGTAGTTGGTTTTCCATGCTCAGTACAAGCACCTAAGCTAATTTTTCTCCTGGCTAGAGGTTATCACCAAAGCAGTATGGCTATTGTGTTAGTTTCCCCTACTCCCCTCAGATTCCCGATGTCCATCATCACATTGGACCCTGACGCCACTGCTAGAGGGTGGCGTATCCCACAATTCATAGGAGTTGTTTCTCTTACCAAGGCCAAGGCCCTCCAGCATTATGAGGGTGTAGAAGACATGGCTTGGTGCCAGCTCAACACACATTGGATGAAAATTTCATGATGGGACTACAAGAAGATGCAAACAGAGATTCTACACTCTAAATTTAAGGAGCCCATCCAGGCAGGAATTATCTTCTTATGCAGGATCTTTGGGGATCCACAGCCCAGGAATTCTCCCCTTGGATGTATTATTTATTATATGGTATGATAACCAAGAAAGCTCACTTCAACTATACTAATATCATTTCAAAACATGTAGACACCTAGCTGAGGAGAGTCAACTTAGAGCAGATGTTCTACATGACTTCCTACGTCCTCTGGCCACTTTCCTGATAGTCCTAGGGGATCCAAGTATTAACAATGGTTTTTTTTCTTGGGGAAGAACCTAGTTAGGTCTCTCCATGGGACCACTTCCCCCAGATTTAGTGGGACCAGAGCTTCCCACATTTTTTTAGAGTCAACGATGCCTTCATTTTTCATGGGGTCAAGGTGATCACTGGTGATCAGGGATACAGATTATCTCCTTAGGCCATGAATTTGGTTTGTGTGTGAGGATGATACTTCATCCAATTTTCCTAGCACATGTACATTCAGGTTTTTGGCTTCTCCAGAGAGCTCTTCCTGTTACCCAAGCATTGTGGGGACAGGGTAGTTTTGTTAGAGTTCTGTAGACAAATTTTGGAGGCCCATGCCTTGGCTGCCATAAAGAAAGTTACCACCCTAACATTCCCTTTCATTTTTGGGGAATACTCTTGCTCCCTAGTCACGGCCTGGGGAGCTGAAAATGAGCTAAGCTAATAGAAGTTACCCCAAGGTATGCTTACACAATATAGTAGACAAGACATTACTTGTCCTAGTCCACTTTAGGATCCTAATTCCACTCTAAGACCTCACAAGTCTATAGAAACTGAGCCTATGACTACTCCCAACTCTTCCCCAAGAGTTACAACAATTGTTTCACCTTGAAGGACATCCATCACTAATTTTGTCTCAATGCTTCTCCTTGGCTTTGAAGAATTCCAATGCTAAAATCTTCATACCAACTCCACACATGTTACAAGGGCCTTGTACACTATTTTTATATTCATTATGCATCCACACAATTCAAATTCCATAGGTCTTCACTCCCTATTTAGTTGAGTTCTATAATTGCACCCTTATTACCCTATTAGGCCTAAAACACCAATTAGCCCTATCCAGAGGGTTATTCAAGATTACTCTTAAAACTTCCACACAACCCCTAAAAAAAATAAAGGATCCAGATACCCTTTTTGGAAACCTAAAATATTTCTAATGTCTAGGGTTCCCAAACTGTCTGTACACCTCTGTCCTAAAATATAGGGCTATTAGGACTATTTTGGCTCCTCACGAGCACTTCACGTATTTTGATGGAAAAATAATTCCAAATGGATTGGATGGGTTCTAAAATAGATATTAGGTATCAATGAGACTCTAAGGACACTGATACCACTCTTGGTTCAGGATCCCCATGCACACCCTTGTCTCTACATTCTTTTTTTCCCCTGCCATACCCCTAACCGAACTGTCCTAGCTCACATAGGGCATGGCTTTAAAATTTTCAAATATATTCCTCTGACCTCCTACTTTCTTATGTATATTATACCAAGGCTCCCCTAACACATTCATTCAAATTTTTGTGTTTTCCATGGTTGAATTTCATGGGGGAGCCATAAAACCAAAACTACCCTGAATTACACCAGCAAACTACCTTGTTTGTAAACAATTTCCTACAGTTAACAAATCAACTCTAATATACTTTCACTCTAAATGAAAAAGTCTTAGATATGTCTCTACCAAATTCATCCAAACTTAGATCATAAATTTTAATCCATTAAAACACAAAGAACTCCCAAATACATCTACTATACTTTGTTTCCAAAAACACTTGCTCTATTGCTTCACAAAAACTTGCATACATTCACTCTACCTTGGGAAACAAGCCATAGAGTGTCTAAAGATGATTCCTCCACCATTTCAGGCCACTAAAATTCATTTCCCACTCCTAGAATTGTGGGAATCCAATGTTTTCGAGTTGCATGCAACATTATCAAAAAGTTGCAAATGTTGTCATGATATCTTTTGGCATCTTTTGCATTTATATTGAAAACTATATTCTAGAGCCTCTAACCCATATATTTTGATGAACCAACATCATAAAAGCCTCTAAAAGCATCTTTCTTACTATGCTAAGTTCTAGGACACATTTAGACCATATTCGCTATTTAGACCAAAACTATGCATTAACCTAACTAGAGTAGGTTGGATTAGACACTAACTATCCATCCACCTAGTAACACAACTTAAAAGACCTACTAAGGTCCAAATTAAACACACACACTGACTTATCTAAGGTTAGTTACAAGCCAAAACATCTAGGGTTTAGAGGATAGCCTAGGTGCTCCTGCACCATCCTCTCTAAGTGAAAGATTTGAATCCATCCATGGATTGAGTAAGTCAGGATCAATGCCCATCCTTTTGAACTCTGACTCCTTTATCCATGTTTCATCTTCATCTAGTTGTCCTTTCCATTTCACTAAGTGTTCTTTGTAATCTTTGGTTCTAGTCTTTTTGTAAATTCTGGATTCTAGAATGCAGTCTGCCTTCTTGACTAGTGTAGATGGAAAATGGAGTTCTTCTACCTCTTGGATGACTTCATTCAAGCTCTGACTTGGATTAGGGATTGGTCCCTTATATAGAACCAATTCTACAATGTTAAAGATAGGTGACAAGCCACTATTCTCTGGTAACTCCACCTTGTAATCATTTGCTCCATACTTGGCCAGTATAGTGCAAGGGTCAATTATTCCCATCTGCAACTTGTGTGGGATTCCTTTTTTTAATCTAGCCTTGTCGAGGTGTACCATCACTAGATCCTGAATTTTGAATTAGACATCCCTTTTTCCTTCATCAACCTTACTCTTGATCTTCTCAATGTTATCAATCAGTGTCTTCTTGACTGTGTCATGGACTTCTTGCATAGCATAGGAAAATTTCTCACCATATCCACTCCCTTTAACTCTATTCTTCAGTTCTCTAAGCTCATAAATGCCTCTAGGGTGTAGGCCATAGACAATTTCAAAAGGAATCTTACCAGTAGTCCTATTCACAGTATCATTGTAAGCATATTCAGCTTGTCCTATGAGTTGGTTCCATGTCTGACCATACTCCTTTGTTAAGAGTATTAGGATATTACCAAGACTCCTATTAACTACCTCTACTTGACCATCAGTCTCAGGATGGTATGCAGATCCAAAGGATAAGTTGGTGCCCAACTTCTACCAGAGATTCTTCCAAAAATGACTCATAAACTTGGTGTCTCTATCTGACACAATGCTCAAGGGCAATCCATGTATTCTCTTTAAAGAAGAGAGAAGTTATTTGGCTGGCATCATTGGTTGTCTTTCAGGGCACAAAGTGAGCCATCTTACTGAATCTTTCCACTATCACATAGACACTATCCATTCCTTGTCTTGACTTAGGCAATCCAACTACAAAGTCCATGCTCAAACATTCCCATGGTCTAGTTGGGATAGGAAGTGGTTGGTATAGGCCAGCATTAGAAGATGTTCCCTTGGCCTTCTAACACATAATACAACTCTCAACATACTTCCTAATATGAACATTCATCTTTGGCCAAAAGTAAAATCTTTGAACAAGTTCTTGTGTCTTACTGACCCCAAAATGATCACTCAATGCACCATTGTGCTTCTCCTGAATCAAATTCTCCCTTATAGACCCTCTAGGGACACATAGTTGACTTCCTTTAAATATGAGATTACTTTTCAAAGTATATTCAGAATATTTACTATGAAAGTGGTTATGATATTCTTGACATACCTTATAAATGTCTACAAATTCTTCATCATCCCCATATAGATCTTTGAAGTTGTCTATTCCCATGCTCTACAGTTGTATCTCCTGTATAGTAAAGGCTCTTCTACTTAATGCATCTACAACCTTGTTCTGCAATCCCTTCTTGTGTTTGATATTGACTGTATATGCTTGCAGGTATTCAACCCACTTCATATGCTTATGACTCAATTTGTCTTGTCAGTTCAAGAAGCTCAAGACTTGATTATCTGAATAGACTATGAACTCTTTGGGAAGAAAATAGTGCCTCCACTTTCTCAGTGCTTGAACTAGAGCATACATCTCTAGGTCATTAGAAGAATACTTCTTCTTAGCTTCACTCAACTTCTCTGAATGGAAAGCCACTAGTCTTCCCTCCTGGCTTAAGAAAACTCCAATTGCCACTTTTTTGGCATCACACTCCACTGTAAATAACTTTTCAAAGCTTGGAAAAACCAAAATTGGTTGGGTTGCAATCTTCTTTTTCAGTAACTCAAAACCATTGTTAGCTTTTTCATTCCAAATAAACTTAGTCTTCATGCCTCCTTTAATAGTGTCCAACATAGGAGCATAGATTGCACTAAATTTCTTACTAAACTTTCTATAGTACTATGCTAGGCCATGAAAACTTCTTACCACAGTTCTTGTTCTTGGAGTAGGCCAGTTGATCGATGATGGCCTCCACTTTTCTAGGATCTATCTTTAAGTTACCCTGAGATAGCACAAAACTAAGGTACACTAACTCTATCTTGATGAACTCACACTTTTCTAAGTGGATCATCAACTTCTCCTCCTGTAGCTTCTTAAAACCCAGTTCAAGGTGTTTGAGGTGCTCTTCCCTTGTCTTACTATAGATGAGTATATCATCTTAGTAGACCACTACAAATTTTCCATTGTAATCTTTAAGTACCTCATTCATCAACCTCATGAATGTTGATGGGGCATTTGATAACCCAAATGGAATGAAAAGCCACTCATATAGTCCTTCTGTAGTTTTGAAGGTTGTTTTCCACTCATCCCCTTCATTTACCCTAATTTTATGATAGCCACTCTTTAGGTCTATCTTGGTGAAATACCTTGCTCCTCCTAGATAGTCCATTAGGTCTTCTATCCTAGGGATTGGGAACCTATACCTAATGGTTATCCTATTTATTGCTCTAGATTCTATACATAACCTCCAAGTTCCTCCCTTTTTTGGTGCTAGGATTGTGGGCATGGCACAAGGGCTAATTCTCTTTCTTATAAGGCCTTATTCTAGGATCTCTTGGATTTGTCTAGCAATTTACTCATTTTGTTGAAGATTCATTTGATAGGCTACCTTATTGGGTAGGGTATCTCCTGGTATTAGGTATATTTGATGGCTTATTGACCTCTTAGGTTGTAGGGTTGATGTTTGCACATCTCTCACTATTCCTTCATTCTTCTTTAACATCTCTTGGACTTCCTTTGGTAGCTCTATCCTCTTCTCTATTTTGTCTGCAACTTCCTTTGGCTTTAACACTAGTGCAAATCCAACACCTTCTCCTTCTTCTAAAGTCTCTAAGAACTCTTTTTCACTCACCATGAGAACATTAGGACCAGTTTTCTTCAATTCTGTATCCTCCAACAATGACTGGATTTTGTATGTCACATTGTCTTTCTTGAAAGAGTATAAATTTTTCACTCCATCATGCATGACCTTCCGGTCAAATTTCCATGGTCTACCTAGGAGCAAGTTACATGCATCCATAGGTAATACATCACATAAAAATTTATCCTTATAACTCCTAATGGAGAATTCAACCACAAGCTTTCTCATTAACTAGGACATGTTGTCCTTTGTTTAGCCAAGTGACCTTATAGGGACTAGTGTGGGGTATCCTTGTCATTTTCAAATTACTGAATTCCTCCTCTAACACTATGTTGTTAGTTGACCCTAAGTCTATGATGAATCTACACACTTTTACCATCACCTTACACTTTACTCTGAACAATGATCTCCTTTGTTCTTCCTTCACTGGCTCTTTGATCAGAGTTCTCCTCATCATGAGGTATCCTCCCTCCTCTGATTCTAATGGTACTTCAGGGTTCTTGTTTCCACTTGTCTCCTCATGAACATAGTTCACTCTTTTGTCACCTCCTTGAGACGCACTTCCCTTCTCTAGACACATATATGCTGGATGTCCTATTTGATTACAGTGATAGCACTTCATATTGGCAAAATAGTTTCCTCTTCCTTGGCTATTGCCTCTTCCTCTATTGTTAGAGTTCCTTCCTCTACATGAAATTCCTCTATTGAATTTTCCTTCATGTTTTTCAGTGACCTTAGTCTATGCTTGTCCTTTAGATTTATATTTTCTTCCACCATAACCACCTATTTGTCCTCTAGTGTCTCTTCCTCTACCCCTTCCTCTTGAGGTGTTGGAATCTTGTTTCTTCTTCAAATTTTCTTCCACCTTGATAGCAATTTGGTGGCATTTCTGAACTGTGTCTAGAGTCAAAAGACTCATCTCATCTTGAATGGTCCATTTAAGTCCATTAAGGTATCTTGATACCTTCACTTTCTCATCCTCTACTAATCTTAACCTCATACAAAGTCTCTGGAATTCTTCTATGTATGAGTTCACATCTAGGTCCTTCTTCCTTAGACCTTGTCTTCTTTTGTGCAACTGGATTTCATAATCCTCAGGGATATAAGCATCTCTGACTTTAGAAACCATAGCTTTCCAAGAAGCAATGGGCCTTTTCCCTTCCTTCTCTCTTTCATCTTGGATGAATTTCCACCAAGTGAATGAAGACCCTCTTAGTATTTCTTTAGAAACCTTCACCTTTTGAGCCTATGTGATTCCATCACACTCAAAATGGTTTTCTAGTCCCTCTATCCAATCAAGGACTACGTCTAGTTCTATTTTTCCACTGAAAATGGGAACTCCTTCTAATTATTTTCCACTCATAGCCTTTACATATTTTAGTAATGGTTCTTGGTCAAGGAAAAGGTCAGCTTCAGGGACCATCTTCAATGGCAATATCTCTGCCTTTCTCTTACATTTTGTCCTTCACTTCATCTAATTTTCCATCGACTTCATTCACTTTTTTCTCCAATTGAGCCAACCTATCTCTAAGGAGTATATTATCCTCTTCTTGTTCATCTACCTTCTATGCTAATTCAGCATTAGTCACCATTGTTGACTCTCCAATGGATTCCTCTGGTTGTAACATTAACCACAAGCCTGTTCAAAAGAGGCTCTTATACCAATCTGATAGAAGTTACCCCAAGGTGTACTTACACATTACACTAGATGGGACCTTACTTTTCCTAGTCCACTTTAGGATCCTAATTCCACTCTAGGACCTCACAATTCTATAGACACTAAGCCTATGACTACTCCCGACTCTTCCCCAAGAGTTACAAATATTATGTTTCACCTTGAAGGACATCCATCACTAGTTTTGTCTCAATGCTTCTCCTTGGCTTTGAAGAATTCCAATGCTAAACTCTTCATTCCAACTCCACACATGCTACAAGGGCCTTGTACACTATTTTTATATTCATTCTACATCCATACAATTCAAATTCCATAGGTCTTCACTCCTTATTTAGTCGAGTTCAATAATTGCACCCAAATTACCCTATTAGGCCTAAAACGCCAATTAGCCCTATCTAGAGGGTTTTTCAAGATTTACTTTTAAAAATTCTACACAAACCCTAAAAAAAATCAATGATATAGATACCCTTTTGGGAAACCTAAAATATTTCTAAGGTCTAGGGTCCCCAAACTGTTCGTACACCTCTATCCTGAAATATAGGGCTATTAGGCCTATTTTGGCTCCTCACAAGCACTTCACTAGTTTTGATGGAAAAATCAATCCAAATGGATTGGGTGGGTTCTAAACTCAATATTAGGGATCAATGAGACTCTAAGGAAACTAATACCACTCTTGGTTTAGGATTCCCATGCACACCCTTGTCTCTGTATTCTTTTTTTCCATTGTCATACCCCTAACCGGACTATCCTAGCTCGCCTAAGGCATGGCTTTAAAATTTTCAAATTGACTCCTCTGGCCTCCTACTTGCTTATGTAAACTATAAAGAGGCTCTCCTAACACATTCATTCAACCTTTTGTGTTTTCCATGATTAAATTTCATGGGGGAGCCATAAAACCAAAACTATGCTGAATTACACCAGCAAACTACCTAGTTTGTAAATAGTTTCCTACAGTTAACAAATCAACTTGAATATACTTACACTCTGAATGAAAATATTCTTATATATTTGTCTACCACATGAATCCACACTTATATCATAAATTTTAATCCATTAAAACATAAATAACTCCCAAATACATTGATTGTACTTTGTTTCCAAAAACACTTGCTCTATTGCTTCACAAAAACTTGCATACATTCACTCTACCTCAGGAAATGAGCCATAGAGTGTCTAAATATGATTCTTCCACCATTTTAGGACACTAAAATTCATTTCCCACTCCTATAATGGTGGGAATCCAATGTTGTCGAGTTGCATGCAACATTTGCAAAAAGTTGCAAATGTTGTCATGATAACTTTTGGCATCTTTTGCATATATGTTGCAAACTATATTCTAGGGCCTCTAACCCATATGGTTAAATGAAAAAAAATCATTAAATCCTATAAAAGCATATTTATTACTATTCTAAGGTCTAGGAAACATTTAGACCATATTTCCCCATTTAGACCAAAACTATGCATTAAGGTAACCTAACTAGACTAGGTTGGATTAGACACTAACTATCTATCCACCTAGTAACACAACTTACAAGACCTACTAAGGTCCAAATTAAACATACACACTGACTTGGATAAGGTCAGTTACAATCCAAATCATCTAGGGTTTAGAGGATAGCCTAGGTGCTCTTGTACCATAAGCAGTCTTAACTTAGCTAAATATTCTTTTCGCCACAAGGATTATGATCCCCTTGGGCAACTGGGAAGGTTTATGCCAAAGTGGGTGAACCCCCATGTTCACCATAGAATATTTTTGGGCCAGCTATTAGGATGAATGTGATGTCTGGAAGGGATGCTACACAAGGATAATGAAAAGGATGATGGAACAGCTCAAGCTTTGGACATTCCCACAAAAAATTTTAGACACCGGGCCCCCAAAGGACCCCAAGTATAAAGAGACAAGTGTAGATAAGATGGACCTCCCTCTAGTGGATTGGGATACACCAAAAATTTTGGATTTTGAGGCCATCTCAAGAGTTTTAATTGAGCACAGTCACTCATATTTTGAGAAGGTCTTCCCAAAGAGTGTCCATTTGGACAAGCATTTTTTGGGAGCTTCCAGTTCCCAGGCCCCAGAGAAATCCAAAGCCCATGGAAAGAAGAAATTTGGTGCCCACCTCAGGCCTTGGCTCCCATTTTTCCCCCCTAATGGAGTATTTGGGTGAGAAGTTGGAGCACTCCCATAAATTAATAGATGTAGCAAACTCTGGAGTGACTTTTGGTCTTGGAGATACCTCGGTAGGCTCCTATCCCCACTAGGAGGTTCTCCATCCTTGGCATTTTATTAACTATGCCATGTGAATTAGAAATTTTTGGGGTAGTGGTAGCTGCAGATCTTGAAGTGCCACTTAAAAGGAGAAAGAAATAAAAGTAAAATTAGTCCCCACAGAGCAAGAATCCAAGCCCAAAGCCCAAAGATGTATCGGAGGTTGAGGTGCTTTCTTCCTCCTACTTCAAAAAGGAGGATCACTTAGTGAGTCCCCGAGAGATAACATAGATCAATGTTGACAACTTCTTCCCACTGGGTGATCTCAAAGAATTATAGGGTATGGTTGACTGTGCCATAGAAGAGACAGAGGGAAAAGAAGTTGAAGTCCCCATACTTGATTCAACATATCTAGAAGATGTGGCGACCCACAAAGAAGGCAAGCCTTGACTTGATGAAGGAAAAAAGGAAGTGCCACAAGAACATAGGAATGACCTAGTTGTAGAACAAGTATTAGCTGAAGAGGGAACCAGACCTTCGGGAGAAACTGTAACCTCTAACGCTTCCCTCTTGGACTTAACTGGTAATTAGAGTTTTCTCACACCACCAGATATAGCAGCTGACAAAGTTGTGGCCATTTTTTAGTAGGTAGACCTCAATGAGCTGCCTTTGCCTCCTCCACCACCTAGTCCACCAAAGAACACCATTCTGGAGGGTGATGGGGAGTGAGGTAAAGAGCACATGGACAAGGACTCCACCTATACAATGGAAAATACATCGGGGCATGAACTTTAATTGTATCCTAGAGAAACTTCAAGATTGGGGATGATGATGACAAGCAGGCCAGCTACCCTGCTATAGTGGTTAGTGGAAGCCCAAAAAAGGAAAGCCCCAATTATTATCACGACCCCACTATCACTTACTGAGACGTTGGCCAAAATAAAAATTCCTAAGAATCATAAGAAGGCTTGTACCCTTCACAGCACTATAAGGGCCCCAGATGGAAATGTTTTGGCGATAGTCTTCGCCCCTCCAGTAGGAAAAGAGGATTCTGAGGTAGCTGCCAAAGAATATGTGATCACGGAGGTTTCTTTGGGAAAAAGAACTCAACAAGGGGAACTAGACCTCCTAAGTGAAGCTGGTCAGGTTATTCAGGCCTGATATGAGAAGTAGTCTCATAAGATTCATGATTTAAAAGTAGCCAACGCCAACCTTTCAAGACTCCTAGCAGAATTAGTGCGCCCCCTCACCTCTGAAACACTCAGACCCTTAGTCTTGAGGAAACCGCTACCACAAATTGATTTTGATACTCTAAAAAACATGAAGAAGAAGGCGTTAGTAGTAGATGAGTGGATCACCCATCAAGTGGGGGTGATAAGAAGTTTCTTGTCTGAGTCTCTCCTAGAATTTTTCTTGGTGAATGATTTAGTGAAGAAGATAGAGGCTACCCTTCCCTAGTGGTAGGGAGAGATTGAGAAATATGAAGATTGGAGAGATACCTCATCGGAGATTCTGGATCTAGTGAAATATGATTTAATAAACACTAGAATTCTAGGGGATGAATCATATGGGTTCCTCTGGACTCAATACTCCAGACTTGTATTCAAAATCAAAACTGGCAAGCAACTCGTATGAGTGTTGGATAAATAATTGCAAGTGGTACAGACTCCTTTGGATTAGTATGCTTACCTTATCTAGGAAATTACTTCGGTTGATCCTCTCAGCTTTGGGACTTATACTCCTGTTGATTCTATAATTGGTAAATTCGATGAAGTAGTCAAAGTTCAATTCTAGCATGGGGGAGATTTTAATGGCGCCACCATAATGGAACTCTCCCAAGTGTTTCTCAAATCTCATGATGAATCCAAGGTGGCTGCGGAGTTAAAAGATAAGGTTGATAGTGTCGGCCTCCATTTTGAGGGATCTGTGAATTTTCATGATTGTTTGAAGGATATAGAGGAAGGTGACATCCTCTAGATTCTAGAGGCAAACAAAAAGTTCAAAAGCTAGTAAGATATCCTAGACTCTGGGGACCCTTCAACAAAAGTTGCTAGTAGTTTTCATTTTTTATTCTTTGAGCATAAGCTCCCAGACCCTGGTCCTCGGGTTCCTAATTTTTGTATTCTTTATAGTGATGAGTGTTGATAGCTCCCTTGAGCTAACCAATCACTATCTACAGCATGTTTCCAGGTCTGTGGATGTCCTTCTTGGCATGACTAGTCACTTTTAAACCATTGGTTCACTACAGACATCTCCCAAACCCCGAGGTGTCATTCTGGCATTTACTCTCTAGTGTACCTCTACTCGCCCAAGTCAAAAAAGTATAGAAGAACATTAAAGAGGGTGTATGGCCCAAGTCAGTTAAGGAAGATCCATCCCATCTGCAAGTACAAGGATACTCTTTCCAATGGAAGTTTTCCCAGGGATCTTTCCTTTCTTTTTTCTCTTCTCTTCTCAAATGATTATATTGTATTAGGAAATTCTGAGAGTCTAGGTAGTACCAGCTGTAAATAATGAAATATAATGTAAATAGCTAGCATAGGTTTAGTCTCTTAGGTAGTTATAAATTTCTATAAATACAAGGTCCAATGCCATTTTGAAGGGTTGTAAAATTGATGATTTGGTTTTCCACTAGTAATACAAGCTTTCAGTCTTTTAGCAATCTGTTTTTCTCAGTAGTTTAGAGTAGATTAATGCTCCCTTGGAGCCTGTAGTGTAACTACCAGTGAAGTTAGATTCAAAGTTAATGAAATAATGAGGAACACCATTCATCTCTAAGCTCTATGTTGTTTCTGATCCTGGAGTTAACGAAATACTTCTCTTGTTGTATGCTTTCTTATGTCCTTTGTTCCAATTATGTAATGATTCAATGAAATACTTTGCTTTTCTACTGATATACATCTGATTGAAGGATGTGCATATATCTAGTATCTATTTTTTATTTTATCTAGAACTTTGTTGATGTTAAGAGAATATATGTCATGGATATAGTTAGAGATCTATAATAACCTTGTCCTATCTTTTTTTATTTATTTGTCGGATATTAAGCTATGCTTGTAGGAAACCCATTATCCCCAAAGTTTTAGAGGTCTATGAGTCAAAACCAGCTATCCCCTCAAAAAAATAGTCACTTGTCCAACTAAGCTAAACCAACATAGTTGTGACCCAATAACTAGGTGCTTGGAGGCTCAGGAGAGCAAGCTCTCTCGTGCGCCTCTTCAGGGAAAGTTGGTCGATACTCTGGTATTTGGTGACAACTCATCTACCATTGGCAAGGCCATCACAAAGTCCTGTCAACAGGTTATAACTGCCAATTGATCAATGATTGGTGCATTTTGATCAATCTGTGTATCAGGAACTACTTGCAATAGTATTTCCTTTCTTATTTCCAAGACTTGTGTGTTCTTGTGTTCTAGTTTTAGTTTTTATTTTTGTGCCTTCCATTTTCATAGCTCCCCATACCTTGTCAGTGACTCATAATCTAGTTTTCTCAGATCACAGTCAGGTATTTCTATTATCTCTTCAAGTGTAACAGGTTCCTTATTTTTATTGTTCTTCTTCTTCACTATGGTGCTGGAAGCAGGGGAATGAAGGATTATGGAAAGATCCTTCTCTGGCTCTTTGATTTTGGTGAATGTGTGGGAGTTGTGGTGCCTTTTGTATGTTTCTTAGTATGAACCTGTTGGTCGGTTGTAGAAATCTCTACATCAACCTTGTCTTTATCTATAGCCTTGTTTACCTCTTTGGTGTTCTTGGAAGTGGCATCACTTGGTTCTTTCTCTCCATATTTCTTCTCCTTATTTGTTTTTCTTCTCCCCATGGTCATCACCTTTTTCCTCAGGTATGTTTGCATCAGGCTTAGGTGTTTTCTCCTTTGCTTCATATATTATATTGATAGTTTGTATCAATAAAGGCATGTGACCTGGTATATTTGCATATGCAACATCCATTGTCTCCTTTTCCTTTTTTTTCTCAGTGGAAACATTTACATCTTCATCATTCTTGGGATCATCATCAGAATCAATATGAATTATATCTTTAATTGTGATATTTGGCGTTTCCCCTAATGATTGTAATATCTGAGGTACATCATCCATGGCCTTACTTGCCTCTATTGTCAAATCATCTGGATCAACATCCTCGATGTCATTGATGAATATATGCTAGGGGCTTGGTGTGGCCTCCTTCTCCTCATTTTGATTTGTCTCAGTGAGACCCAATATCTGCTCGAGTGGATTGAAGATTTCATTCCAAATCTCATTACTTTCTTTTTCAATGTCTTATAATATGCCCTCTAGTACTTTGTATGCTCTCAGCTTTGAAAAAAATTTCTTGGCATGCTCCTTCATTATTGAATCAATTTCTTTAACTATTGACTTGGGTGGCATGAATGTAACTAGGGATCTTTCCATTATTTGTTTCTCTATGTGCAAGGCATATGTCCATCTTGCTGATATTTTGTCATTGAGCTCTTTTGGAATCTTAATGTTCAATTGTATAGGTACATACTAGTATGAAACCATTGCCTTAATTATGGCTTCCTCTATCTTGTCCTGATCTCTGGGAGACAAGGTTAGCCATTGTCTAATCTTGTCATGTGAGATGTTGCCTGTATTGATGATTGACTTTGCAACTTCATCAATTGTTTTAGGTACCTTATTATTTTCTTCTTGGAGTATTTTTTTCTTTTTCTTCTTCAATAGTATCATCCTTATCTTATTTTCCTCTTATGTATTTCCTTCTTTTCCTCGGTGTTGATTTCCTAGTTTGAGGTTTTCTTTTCTGATAAGTCCTCACAGTACCTTTCTTTACTAGTGGTGATTCTTCCTCTTTTGTAGTCTTACTCTTGGTTCTTGATGCAGGTGTTACATTTGTAACCTTTGATTTCTTGGCAGGTGGTGCATCTGATTCAGTAGACTCAGAGTCACTTAACTCTTCACCTTCACTGATGGGTGACTATCCCTCAGTTATATATATTTATTTTTCTAATTCTTCACCATTTACCGACAGTTTCTTCTCAAGTGTTTTCACCATTTTTGTCTTCTTCCTGTCAGTTTTATTTACTACTAAGCCAGTCTTGATTCTAGACTTGGCTTCCTCATATGTGCCAATTCTTCTCAATGATTTTTCCACTAGTTCATTTACAAAGGCTTAAATTGCCTTTGTAGCCTAATCAATGTTGATCTCATAGTCAAGTGGTGGTAACCAAGTTGTTCTCAGTATAGCCAGTTTGCTAAGTTTTGTATTGGTGTCCACTATGAAACATATGTCATATTTGTATTATTTCATCCAGTTATGCAGGGATTCTCATTCTCTTCTGCATTTTATCCTTGAAAATGGTAAAGTATGTATCCATTATGGATGTGAAGTTATCCCCTAGTGACTTAATAAATTCACTAATCTGTATAGTTATAGGTCGGGTTGTGTCCCAGGTGACATTACCAATAGAGGGGAATAAATTTGAAAAATAGAAGAATGTGTGCATAAGGAGGGAGCCAAACTTACATGTATTAGATTTTTTTATCTAATTGTTCTCATATTCTCCTCTAGTTGCTTCAGTAGCAGCTTAGATAAGTCCAGTTGAAGTCCCTTCTTCACAATCTTATAAGAAGTGTCAACTACTCCACATGCTATGTTGTTCATTCTTCTAGCTTGGAATATCATGTACCCAATTACACATGCACCGAATATCATGTTAGGGTTGGTGATTGTATTGAGTTTCAATCCTATTCCATCCCAGTCTACCTTAGTTAGTTTTTCAATCTCGGGGCGTGAAGATGATTTAGGGATTTTTCCTTGTCAGTTATTGGATAACCTACTACAGCATGAATCACATCCTTTGTGATTGGTTTTGGTTCATCCAAACACATTTTTCTATCATGTACCCAGCTAAGTACAATGTGTATCCATTTGGTCTTGAACTCTCTTGGGAGCCATAGGGAATTGGTCAACCCTTTCACCTCAATGTGCTTGTATTTTCCTTTTAGGTTTCCATCTTGGTATAGCTTCTGGTAAGCTTCTTCAATCTCACTATCTCTGATCTCTGCAACCTTGTAGTGGATGTATTCTTGAATATCTTCAACCAACAAAACCTTAGGAGGTATACTTTAAAATCCTCCCTTGTCATCGGGTTGAGAATAAACCTCAGGGAAAAACTTATAGTTAGGCTCTTTACAGGTTGTGTTCTTAATTAGGTTGATCTTCTTGTCCTTTGATTCTTTTATCTTTGAGACTTGTGAGGTAGTTTCCATTGTTCACGTTCAATATTTAGGGCTTATTTTAAATAAAATATTAGCTCGGTGAGTCTAGGTACTCACTTGATCTTTGTTGTAGATGCTAGAAATCTATCAGAGTAGCCTTTGAATCTACTATGAATCATTCTGCAATCTTATTTCTCTTAGTCATTCTTCTTCTCTCTATTGTTTTCACTTTATCGCTTGGTGAATGAATGAGCTTTTTGTTTCCCTATTTATAGAAAATCACCTAAGTGGTGCATTGAATTCTTTATCTACCACTCGGTCAATGAAACAAAGATGCTCGGGTATCATACCAAAGTCTTCATCCTCGGTGAGTATACAATGCTTGGGGTAAGTGATAACTTAGCTGTAATTTTCACATGTTCATCGATGGTGCTTGGTATGTAGTGAAGACTTGATTGTCTTCACATGTTTACCGATGATGCTCGGTTTATATTAACAACTTGGTTTTTTTCATGTGTACACCGATGATGCTCGGTATATATTGACCAATGAGACTGGATTCACAAAATCATAAAATTTAATACCATAGTGCATCTTTATTCATGCTAATTTGGCATATTATCAATGAATATTGGAACTGATGTAAAATATAGCTTTGTACAGTGTAGTTCCATACTTACTTGTATTGCTTAGGTGGGGGTGGTGGAATCGCCACATCCATTGGATAAGGTGTCACCAACTGTAATGCTTGGTCTAGCTTTGTCATTGTTTGAAGCTCTCCTCCACATTTGATTTCTCATTATCCTGATATCTTCAATAGTGTTTCCATTTGCAAAAGTGCTTATTTCTATCACTCGGTCTCTTCAGTCCTTGCTTAAGTGACTGACCTTATGATAGTGTAAGCATGTCATTATGGAGTTAGTCCATTTCCTTGATCTTCGTATCCATTTCCTCATGCAGTTTGTAGCTATGTGTCCATATCTACCACATGTTGTGCAATTCACCCATGTGTTGTAATCCCAAACATATGAGTTACCGAATCTTCTCGGTTGATAAGGATTTTCTTGCTCTTTTGGTTTTCGTACTTGCTTTTTATTTTTCCAGCATTCATGAGATGTATAGCCATGCATTTTACAAGTAGGAAAGTATTTTTCCATGTAGGATTCCTTCTTTGGTTGGTTCACCTTAGATCTGCATTCATGTGCTTTGTGTCCATGCTTGTTACAGTTATAACAATTACCTATGAATGTAGAAGTAGATTTAGGAATACCTTTAGCTTTTCTCTTGCAAACATTTGATGTGTGGCCTAGTTTTCCACAGTTATTGCATGACTACTTATTTGCTCTTGAATTTGTGTAGACATTCCTTTGATTAGATTGGTTTGATGATTATCCATGTTCGGTATACCCTAAATCGGTATTGTTGTTGAGTCTTCTTTGTCCATTCATAAATTCATCCATTCTTTTGGTACTCTCTTCATCTTTCTTGATCATATCATTATGATGTTGCTGAATCTTTGCTTCATGCTTTAGTTTCTCATTTTATTCTTTTAGTTCACCAATAAATTCCAATTTTCAATTAAGTTCTATGTTCACTCAATTTTCCTCATGACTCATAAGAACTATTTGATTGGTGATTTTGATGTGATGATTAGTAAATATCTGTACCTCATATTCTTTCTCTTCCATATTTTTAGTGATCTTCCTCCTGTCATCAATAGCTAATGTTCTTTCTTGTTCAGCTTGTCTAGTATTATTCATAACATCAATCATTCTTACCATTTGTGTCTCTTGACCAATTTGCAGTATCTTTACTTGTTTAGTCAGATGTTGATTGATTTCATTCAGACTTGTAATGCTTCCTTCAGATGTGTCAGATGTATTACCAAATCCAAATCCTGATGAATCAAATAAATCAGGTGTCTCTTCTTGTTTCATTGTAGCAAGATGACGTGACTTTTCTTTCATCCAATAGCTCTCTCATCTTGATTCTTCCTTCTTTGTATTTCTCAAAGAAAAACTGTATATCAAACTTCTAATTCTCAATATTCTTGTCAAGCTTATACCTTTCCATTGTGATAAGGCTAAATTATTACCTTTGTTTTGTATAATTTTAATACTCTGTCCTAGTTTTTGTCAAAACATTTGAGAGCCTAGCCAGTCAAAACTTGTGATAAAGTCCAGATAGAACTGATAAACCATGGGTAGATGTTTGTGACATATTTTGCTAATATTATACATATAGTGCAGTATTTCATAAAACCATCAAAATCTATGTTCTAATATCTGGATATTTAATTTGATTAAGCTTGTTGCATGAATATTTCCGCATCATAACTAACTTGATAGGAGAGAAAGTGGCTGGAGAGTGGTCGATAGCATTCAAGGAGGACTATTGAGGACCAGCTACGGTAGAGTAATCATTACAGCACCAGGAAACACGGCTGCTACAATGGAGCCATTATTCCAGGATGTGGGGATGTAGTGTGCCTATAATATTCCCTCTACACTTTACTATGTTGAACTGGTCGCCTGAGCTTTACTACCCACACCGCGGGCTGTTGCATTTCCATCTTCTTCTTCGGCATGTTTTCAGCAAGATAGTTTCTTTTCTATTTTTGTAATAAGTGTTTGATCCTTTATATATAGGGATTGGACTGATAGTTTAAGGTTAGCTATAAAAGATAGAGACAAAAGTTTTTGGAAGAAAATTTTTATACAACAATCTATTTTAAGTTATATGTATTATTTTTATGTAAGGAGTTTTTGAAATGTAATGAAATAGTTCTTGGTTTACATTATGTGTTAATAGTTTAGTAGAAACCAACCAAGGGGGCCCACTTGGGAGGTGGAATAGGTTAGAATATAATAGATTTCATTTCCAGCATTTCCAGTATTTCAGATAGAAGTTACAATTTCTTCCTACAACATCGTACCTTGTGAGTGTTCCTGCAGCATCTGTAAGAATAGTTATAATGGATGTTTTAGGTTGAAATCATAGGTTTCAGTAGATTTGAAATTTATAGCATTCATTCCAGTAAGAAGATAAATGTATTCTTTTCCTGCAGCACTAGTGTAGGTTTCTTTTA
>MU224806.1:849056-870245 GCA_018584345.1 Thuja plicata | reverse complement strand
CAAGAGGAAGAAACATTTGATATTATTGAGCAGCTGAAAAATATGAATATTCAAATTCCACTATTCCAAGCTATCAAAGATATACCTATTTATGGAAAGGCTATTAAGGAAGCATGCCTTAAGAAGCTAGGGTGGAAGAAGAAGGACCCTCAAATAGTACATGTTGTAGGGAAATTAGTAGATATCATGTTAGGAAAGGTGCTAATACCCAAGTATTCAGATCCTGACAGTCCAGTAGTCGACCTGATAATAAATGGACAAACTGTGAAAAATGCTCTAGTTGATTTGGGAGCAGTAATAAATGTTATGACTAAAGATACAATGCATAGGCTAAGCATAGAAGGCTTAAGAACAATAGCTAGAGTGTTACAACCTGTTGATAGTTCAATTGTTACTCCAGAGGGCCTCATAGAAGATGTGATAGTAACCTTAGATTCATGGGAGTATCCTGCTGATTTTCTCATCCTATCGCCTAAAGTAAACTTTGCTGGCTATCATGTCTTGAGAAGACCTTGGTTAGCCACAATTGATGCCAAAATTAATTGTAGATCAGGTAGTATGACAATTTCAAATGGTTAAGCCATAAGAAATCTAGCCCTATATCCTCCTGCCCAACCCCAGCCAGACTTGGGAGAACCTATTTGGCCAGACTTAGGAGATGAGGAGGAAGAGCTTAATTCAGTAACCCAGCTCATGATGTTGCATAGGCAATCTTTTCTAAAGATGCAAGAGGAAGATGATGTGATACAGAGTATTCTAACCAATGAATGTATTGTGGCTAAAGATGTTTCAGAAAGTTCTATTTTACAGCTATGTACCTATGAGGATTGTATGTCTCCAACAAACCCTAAAATGATTGATCAATTACTGGAAAGTGAAATAGTTAGAAGTCCAGTGCCCAAAGTGTTAATGGAAGAGCTGACAACAACAGTGGAACTGGCCTCTAGATGTAGCCTGCATGTAAATAACAAGCTTTCCTAATCATAGTTGGCATTGATAACCAAGCTCCTTAGTCAACATGAAAAATCCTTTGCATGGGATTATGGAGATATGGAGGGACTCAATCCAAAAATCTGCACCCATAGAATCTACATCAGTGATGGAAGCTTGCCACTTCGTCAACCACGGAGGAGAATAAATCCAGCATTAAGGGAAATAGTTAAAACTAGGTTGCAAAAGTTGTTGGATGCTGGATTCATCTATCCAATCTCTAACAGCAAGTGGGTATCACCATTGGTAATTGTACCTAAGAAAGGAGGTAAGTGGTAGATATGTGTAGATTAAAGAGAATTAAATAATGCTACAAAGAAGGACCACTTCCCTTTACCTTTTATTGACCAAGTCTTGGATAATTTGGCTGGAAAGAAATATTTTTCCTTTCTGGATGGATACAGCGGTTAAAATAAGATAAGCATTTCCCTTGAAGATTAGGAAAAGACCATGTTCACATGTCCCTGGGGCACATATGCCTATTCAGTATTACCATTTGGATTATGCAATGCCCCTGCTACCTTTCAGAGAGCTGTGATCAGCATCTTTGCTGATATATCCCATGATTGCATGGAAATATACATGGATGACTTCACTACATTCGGTGTCACATTTGAGGAAGCTTTGAAGAACTTGGAGAAAGTGCTAATCAGATGCAAGGAACATAACCTATCTCTCAATAGTGAAAAGTGCTTTTTGATGATGTAGGAAGGAGTGGTGTTGGGACATTTTATCTCCGAAGCTGGAATCCAGGTAGACCCTGCGAAGATAGAGGTAATTCTCACACTCCCTGTTCCTACTAAGAAAAAATAAGTCAGATCTTTCCTAGGTCACACTAGCTATTATAGGAGGTTTATCTAGAACTTTAGTCAAATAGCTAGTCCTCTATACAACTTACTTACCAAAGAAGCTGAATTTTCTTGGACAAAAGAATGCGATGAGTCCTTCCTGTAGCTCAAGTCACTTTTGACAACTGCACCAGTACTTAGGGGTCGTGACTGGACTTTTCCATTTCACATTCATACAGATGCTTCAGACTATGTTGTAGGTGTTGTCTTAGAACAAAAGACTAAAAACCTTGAAAATGCAATCTATTATATCAGTAAGAGTCTACATGGACCAGAGTTAAACTATACAGTGACTGAGAAAGAATTGCTAGCGGTAGTTTATGCTCTGAATAAATTCTGCCATTATGTGACTAGTTATCCTATCTATGTTCATGCTGACCATGCAACAATTAAGTATCTCATGAACAAACCTGCCATCACAGGCGGGTTAGCAAGATGGCTCCTTCTTTTGCAGGAATTTGATATAACAATCATTGACAAGCCAGGAAAAGAAAACATGGTAGCTGATAATCTATCCAGACTTCATCATGTTGAAGAAGATACTACTTTGATAGATGATACATTTCCAGATGAACATTTGTTTCATATTTCTATCCAAAATCCATGGTATGCAAATATAGCTAACTACCTAGCAACTAATAAAATGCCAACACATTTTTCTTATAAGGAAAAGAAGCTGCTTGTAGAGAAAAGCTTCCATTTCTCTTGGATTGATAGCACATTATTTTACACTAGGCTTGACCAAGTCATGAGGAGATGTGTGAGAGAAGATGAGACATATGACATTCTTCATGCATGTCATAATGAACCATGTGGAGGGCACTTTGTAGCCAAATGAATAGCATAGAAGATTTTAACAACTAGCTACTATTGGCCTACACTTCACAAAGATGCAGAAAGTTATACAAGGAAGTGTGACAAATGTCAAAGAATGGGCAAACCAACAAAATTAGATGAAATTCCCTTAAACCCACAGGTGGTGGTAACACCATTTGATAAATGGGGCATGGAATTTATTGGTCCAATAGATCCTCCATCTAATGGGAAGTCATACATTCTAGTGTGCACAGATTACCTGGCCAAATGGGTCAAAGTCAGAGCAATGAAGCATGCAAGAGATCATAAAGTTGCTGAATTTATGTATGAAGAAATTTTTACTAGATATGGTGTGCCAAGAGAGCTTGTTACTAATCAAGGTACCCAATTCACCTCTAATCTGATAACAGAGCTCATGAAGGAATATAATATTAGACATCAGAAATCATGCCCCTATCACCCTCAAGCCAATGGACAAGCAAAAGTAACAAATCGGGAAATAGAAGCAATTTTAACAAAGACAGTTCATTTGCATTGCCGAGATTGGAGCAGCAGACTATCAGAAGCTGTCTATGCATATAGAACAACATGGAAGACCACCACTGGGTTCACTCTATTTGATTTGTTTTATGGAAAAACAACAATGCTACTGATTGAGTTTGAACACAAAACATTGAGAACAGCGTTGGAGTTAAATATTGATCTTCCTGTAGCACAGAGAGAGCGACTGATGCATCTCAACTCTTTGGATGAAATGTGAAAGTCTACCTTATAGTGCATAGAAATTGTCCAAAAGCAAAGAAAACAATGGCATGACTCCCATATCAAGAGTAAGCAATTCAAAGTTGGAGATTGGGCATTGTTATATTATTCTAGATACCAAGAGATGTTAGGGAAGCTGCAGACATGATGGTTGGGTTCATATGAAATAAGCCGTGTATTTACAAATGGAGCAGTCTAGTTGACCACAATTGATCCTATCCACTTCAAGCTACTAGTCAATGGCCATAGACTAAAGTTGTACCACCAGCCACAGATGAAAGAAGAATTCTTGCAACAATTCAACCAGCCAATTTTAAAAGATCAACAGGTAACACTTCCTCCATTCACTTTCTACATTATTTTTTTTCAACCCATTTCATTTCTTAATCTTTCATCCACCCACCTTCCACGTCATCATATTTCTATTCTTTTAATAAAGAGATAGTGCACTGATGCATGTTGACCGTCGATGCCATCATTCCACTCTCGCCAATCTTTCCTGAAATGTGCGATGATCAATTAACAGGTACGAGCTTTTCAAATTTATTTCCATTTTTAGCGCATAGATTTAGTTGGTTATATCGAATACTACAATAAATGTATCGTTGCCGCCTTAATCCAGTTCCATACCTTCTACCAAGTTTGACAAGTGAGGACACTTGTCCATATTTCATAGGGGTAGGGAAGTGTGCCAATTTCTAAAAATGTCATTTCTATTTACTCATTAAAGATCCCCAAATCTATACTTTGGCATTGTCTTAATTAAAATCCAGCTGTCGCATCACACAAGTGTCAAATGTCATACCTTTATTCCAAATAAACCCCTAACTATTAGACTAGATGTGACCCAGTATTAAAACCATGACATAACTCTCACTCTCGCATGAACATCTATGATTCATTCTGGTAAAATATATTATTATTGTTCATATCAAGAATACCAGATGAATGTGAAAGAAGGTCTGTGGGTTTACAAGAAGTAGTCTGAAATTCAAAAGAGAAGAAGGTAACTATCAAAAATAGAGGTTAAATAGACCAGAGGATTAAATTTGGTAAAATGGGGGGCCAATTGCACTGGCATGAACCAGTGGTTCATGGTATTTTACTATCTGATGTTGAGGCAGTGAGAAGATTTAATGCCTGCGGATGGTTGGGGTATTTCTTAAAATTGACGGAGTTTGATGAGGAAGCAGCATCAAAATTTGCAAACACATTTGATGGGGGCCACGCGATGGTATGGGGGTTTCCAGTTGTTGCAACAGAGGAGTGAATAGTGAAAGTGACCGGTTTTCCAGCGGCAGGGGAACATTATCCCAATACCCATGATGCCAGGTCAGCCAGGGCTCAATTCACCCTACCAGGAGACCCTCCATTGGAAATCACTAAGTAGGGATGCGAAAGGATGTCCATTCCTCCACCATATGAGGAGTTGGCTATGCACATTATAAGGTATTTCACCTGTGAAGGGCGATTCTCTAATTTACATGCGCATCATTTTAAGCTGCTTAGTTATGTATGACATAATATCCCAATGAATGCACCCAATTTTCTATTTAATATGATGTGCATTAGTGCCGAAGAAACCCAGAAAGGGAAAGACAACTCTGTTACTCACCATGCCCTAATTAAATTACTCATAGAAAGATCTCTTAGGGATGCCTCCCCTATTACATGGGCAGATTTTGTCCATCATAAAACTCTTCAGCCTCAAATTGCCCCTAATGTGCAAATTAACCAAGATAATGTAGTTTCCCCTAACCCAGTTGCCGAGCAAAATAACCAAGGGGCAGAAACCAAAAATTTACAAGAAAATATTCCTTTAACCACTCACATGAGAAATATACCTACTGCCACCCAAACCAAAGGAAAATGGAAGTTAGTAGAAGAAACTTCAGTTCCTCTAGCTAAACCACGAAACCCTCAAGTCTCAAGAAAGAAGAAAATGAAGTCAGTTCCTGCAGCCACTACTCCTACAGCAAAAACAACAAAAAGGGTTAGTAAGAAAAAGGCCATAGAAGTTGAGGAAATCCCTATAAGAAGAATTCCTAGGATGAGAGGGAAGATTCCTAAAGTGCCCATCGAAAGCTAGCACTCTTCCCCCAAACAATTTGAGGAGGAAAATCCTATCCATATTGTTCCGGATGATTCTCCTAGTCAGTCTGAGATTCCTGACATTCCTCAAAATCTGGAAGAGGAGTGTGAAGATGAGCCAAATGTATGTCAAAATGACCCAAGAATCAGTCCTTGGGATGTTCCAACTCGTGAGGAAGAAACCCCTATAACTCACCAGCTAGCTTGCACAAGAAATGCTTTAGTTTCCTATAAGCGAACTTGGTTAATAAAATTCTTAGAGCAATTATGGAAAGAACAAAGGAAGGAAAATAACCAAGATGAAAATAGTGGTCCGATTACTCTACAAATGCTTCTTTTCCAGTTATATAATAAACATGTGCTGACAACCACTCTATATGGAGAAGAGAAAAAGAAATTGCAGAAAGTAATAGTAGAACAAGAAGAGGAAATTGCAGAATTGAAAGATCAATTAGAAAGACAGAAACAGAGAATGGAACATGCCCTTAAACTAACTGACTAGGTAATTGCTTGTAGACCTCCACCTAGGTTCTATACCATCTATCTAAAAGAACAATTCCTCCTATTTCAGTTGATGATGACCCTCAAAGATGTAAACGCAGAGTTCAAATCAGCCCAGGAATTCTATGGTTTATACCAGACACTTCCATCTTGGCAACAAAACCTACTTTATGAGTTGTATGTGCATAATTTCATCATCCCTACAGAGACTGAATGGAATCCCTTGCCTTACATAGGGGATATACACCTAAGGTCCCTGATGTCATGGATGCACAACGAGGCTAACTATGATAGGAAGTTGGGGAATTACAGAGATCTTGAGAAAATAGAACCCCTACCATTAAGAGAAAAAAGCATTCAACCAGAAGTATTCATGAGGGATTGGTTCAAACTGACATATGGGAATGTTAAAAAGGAAATCAGAGATAAAAATTTTAAACTCAAAGCAGATGTGTATGCAGAATATGACAGCATGTCCTATTTTTTCTTCCAAAGAGCCTTAACCGGTGCCAAAAGTAGATGGGGTAGACTATCAGAGGTATTTAAAAGATCAAAACCACATAGCCCCATTAACCTTGAAGGAGCTATACACCGGGCACCAAAATACATAGCATTGGGTAGGAAAATCAGGAAGGAGCTCTGGTGTCCGCTCACAATGCAACCACCCATGTTCCTTTGGCCCTTGTATGATATCAACACTACCAGACTTGACAGGATGCAAGAAGATCATAGAAGGGAAGTTTGGGAAAGAACACGAGGATTCTACTACTCCTTTAAGAGCCATAGGCGAGGAAGAACTAAAGTTGGTGACTATAGGTCAATTTCCAGAAGGTGCAATGCTTGAGGACAAGCATTTGATTAACCAAGAGGAAAATGATAAGGCCAAATTATTGCCTTTGTTTTGTATAATTTTAATACTCTGTTCTAGTTTTTGTCAAAACATTTGAGAGCCTAGCCAGTCAAAAATTGTGATAAAGTCCAAATAGAACTGATAAACGATGGGTAGATGTTTGTGACATATTTTTCTAATATTATACATATAGTGCAGTATTTCATAAAACCATCAGAATCTATGTTCTAATATCTGGATATTTAATTTGATTAAGCTTGTTGCATGAATATTTCTGCATCATAACTAACTTGACAAGAGAGAAAGCGGCTGGAGAGTGGTCGATAGCATTCAAGGAGGACTGTTGAGGACCAGCTACGGCGGAGTGATCATTACAGCACTAGGAAACACAGCTGCTACAATGGAGCCATTATTCCAGGATGTAGGGATGTAGTGTGCTTATATTCCCTCTGCACTTTACTATGTTGAACTGGTCACCCAAGCTTTACTACCCACACCACGGGCTGTTGCATTTCCATCTTCTTCTCCGGCATGTTTTCAGCAAGATAGTTTCTTTTCTGTTTTTGTAATAAGTGTTTGATCCTCTATATATAGGGATTGGACCGATAGTTTGAGGTTATCTAGAAAAGATAGAGACAGAAGTTTTTGGAAGAAAATTGTTATACATCAATCTATTTCAAGTTCCATGTATTGTTTTTATGTAAGGAGTTTTTGAAATGCAATGAAATAGTTCTTGGTTTACGTTCTGTGTTAATAGTTTAGTAGAAACCAACCAAGGGGGCCCACTTGGGAGGTGGAATTGGTTAGAATAGAATATATTTCATTTCCAGCATTTCTAGTATTTCAGATAGAAGTTACAATTTCTTCCTGCAGCATCGTACCTTGTGAGTGTTCCTGCAGCATCTGCAAGAATAGTTATAATGGATGTTTTAGGTTGAAATCATAGGTTTCAATAGAGTTGCAATTTATAGTAGTCATTCCAGTAAGAATCTAAATGTATTCTTTTCCTGCAGCACTAGTGTAGGTTTCTTTTATGCATTTTTACCTTCCTGCAGCATAAGCAGAATGACTCCTTAAGGAACCTAGTGCACATATCATGCTGACCATTTCAAGTATACATCCCTGGGTTGAAAAGTTAAATGCACCTCATAACGGGAGAAATATTGCTTAGATTGAATGAACCATTTCTAAGAAAGGCCTTGAGCATGATTATCACACACCTATTGTGAGGTGGTTCACATTGTATGATCTTTTCTCTCAAGTGTTTAAAATTTTCCAAATAAGAGATCTAGCTCTGATACCAATTGTTTTAATAATGGAATGGTGTGTACTGAGAGGGAAGGGGTGAATCAATACCCTTAAAAATTTTATCAATTAACCTTAGTAATATTTTCTTGCATTATCTACCATATTGCTTTTCTACCTTATGCATGTTATATCAAAAATAAAAGGTAAGTGCATGTAAACAATCATAGAAACATTCATGAAAATTAGTTACACATGACACAAGAATTGGTAACGCATAAAACCCATGTTAAAAGGTAAAAATTGCGGTGGGGATGAAACCCACAAAGCTTCACTATCTGCAAAATGGAAGTTGTCAGTTAAGGCTACAAGTTGTGATCATTTCTAATGATATTACCCTATTAGGAGTAACATCTTAGAATTTTTAAGTCTACTTGGTTAAGATATTTCAACAACATTGTTAAGTGTGCACTCGATTAAGATATTTACAATATGACTATTAAGTCTACCTTCTTGAAGGATTTATTCTATTTTCTATGATTGTTAGAGAGTAGACAAAAATAATTATGACCTGATAACTTGCAATCTTGAATGGCTAAATACATATCCATTAAGTTCTTAAAACAATATCACCTTATTGTGATGGATAATACCTCTATTTTGCTTGGTAGCCTTGAATCTTGTTCTTCATAACTAAATTATTCTTTTTCTATTCTTCTGCATGAATACCTCTGTCTGATCCATAGATGTCTATGTACAGCTACAATCAACATGTTCTTGATTGATTATACATCTATATATATAGTGTATTGACCTAATTAGGTTTCACGCTTTACAAGAAAAAATCTATGATCAAAGGTTTACAACTTGACCTTGATCTCCTAGTTTACATGTTTACAATTAGTTAAATTGATTAAAACTATTACTTATACTTTACTTGATCCTCAAGAAATGGTTTTATATCTAAGAAAAATCTATTTGAAAGACTGAAGTGCTTTAGCTGACGTGTATCTTAGATCTGTTATTTTTGGGAATAAAACTATCTCTCGGTAGACTAGTGCTTGGGTTACTTTGTAGGCTGTGCTCTCGGTTTACTCTTTGAACTGTCTGTCAGTGATAGTGCTATCGGTTTTTATTGATTTTTGTGATCAAAGTGTTAAGAAATTTTTGGTGACCTCTACGCTTGACTATTTCAGTGACCTCTACGCTTGACTTTTTTGGTGACCTCTGTGCTTGACTATTTCGGTGACCTCTGCGCTTGACTAAATGTTGTCACTTGGTGATCGTGTAATCGACGGTTCAAAAATTATTTCCTTGTATAAAAATGACAAACTTATGATCCTTTAGGATTATCAGATTCTTCCTTCCTTTCTCCTATTAGCGTTCGTAAAAACAATATGGCTTCCTTTTGGAGGATTTTTCTTAACAATGCATTTTCCCTATCAATTTCTTCATGATCTACCATACTATTTACAGATCTAGGAAACACATCTAGATCCATTAAACTTGGAATCTCTATTGAACCATTCATTTATAAATACAATATCATTATGTTACAAAACTTCTATCCAACTATACAATCACTGACTTCTCATAACAACAACATACTTCTCATTTCGATAACTGAAATTTAAACCAAGAAGTATGAAAAGCTTGCAATTATTTTCCTTTCTTTAGTGACTTATTCACCTTATAAGGAAATTTTATTTCACATAAAAACATGAGGATTACTTGGAAGTAAAATTGCAGCTACTGCTCATTTCTCTTTGACTGGAAACTTGGTAGATCTAGAGCCTTCTTTATAGCTCCATCGGGTTCTTTTCACATAGAGTCGCCACCTCCTTGCAGAAAAAACATTTCAAATAGAAAAGGCCATTTGACACATATATTTTATTTTTGATTTTTCTCCAACCAGCAAAGCCACACAATCTTCTTTATAATTATTGCAAATGAAATCACTTCCAAGCAATCATTACATAGACCTGAAATAAATTTCAGATTCTATTACTTGACTCTTTCTTTCAAAACCAGAGATTCTAGGATAGATTTAAACATGATTGATTACAACCAATCCCTAGTAGATTCACCATTCTGTTAGCTCTTATTCCTTATTCTACCAAGGAAAAGACTAATTAACAAGGATCAAACAATCATCCTTCACTTTGATCTCAGAGGCTAAGGCAGGTGCACCTATTGGATTCACTTCTTTCAATGAATAATGGGATGGATTCCTTCTCATCAAACTAGATATGAAAATCATTTAAAGCTCTTAAAATAGAAAGGTAAAAGAGTGTTCAATATTTGATTGATTGATGATGAACACTGCTAGCCCAGCAAAGATCAGTGCCTTATCTATTGGGAAACAGAGTCAAATAAAGATACATCCACAAAAAATCCTCTAATTCCAAACAAACAGAAACCAAGTGAAGTTCCTTACAAATCACTCTTTTCACTCCAACACCTGGACATCAAATTCATGTGCAAACCTTGAACCCTCATAATTTATCTCTAAGATTTACTCCCTCCTTGAAAGAAACTCAGAACAAACTCATGGCTACCTTATAACCAGTACGTTAAAACGTCTTACAGATTAACACACAATATTTCAAGACTAGACACAAAGACATCAACAAGCATTGAAAAGGGATTCCATTGTTTTTCATTAAATTTATATCTGATTCAATATATTTACAAGACAAAGAACTTAGAAAAACAAAACTCCAAAATTAAAAAACTACCCAGCAGTGTTAATTTCAACATCCATGTACAATTGAGAGGAAGAAAGATATAGAGAATTGAAAATCTAGCTTCAACCTAATTGAAACATGTGTGCTTAACAAATATCTTCTTTCTCCCAAGAAATATGATCTCCTACTCCTGCAACTGCCCCTTCTTTGCAATCATCATCTTCAACAAATTTGATTCCACTTTCTCTGGAAAAACTCATGTGAAAGCATATTTCAATTTTGAAATAAAATATATTTCACTAGAATATAGAATAAGACTATGTTTTAACTTGCACATTAGTTTAAATTTTGCATTTAATATACTTTTCTATGCAAATTTGATCTTATTTACCCTCTGATATTTCTACACATTTCTAGTCTTTTAAATTCTTCTTTTCTACACTTTTGCACATAGAACTCACTAGAATTAGCCAAGTTTCATGATCTAATTGGCTCCACTTAACCTCTGTGATGGCATGCCTAACCACTAGTGGTTATGTCATGCACTCGTGACATTAGCTACTAACATCTCCTAATTGTCACGACTGTGCGACTAACCACCAGTCCCACACTTGTCGGTTATCTCCCTGACCGCCTACTTGCTCTACGACTGTGTGACAATACTACCTGCCTGCTCCGTGACTACGTGACAACACTTCCATGTGTCATCATCTCACACACTCTCAGGATTTTTCTCTGGTCTCTCTACTCTGCCATGAGTGTGTGACTAGCCACCACCTGTCTGCCACCTCATTACTGCATCATTGCCACCTGCGTGCCATCTCACCTACAAAATTTGTTGTCTTTAGAGTGGGAACACTTCCCAAGGCACAACCTATGTGCGAAAATGTCACCTAGAGCCTCCGGGATCTTTCTTCAAAATACAATACATCTGTTTTACATTTTAAACACTAAAATTTTCCATTTTGGGATCAATGTGGGATTATTTTTTTGGAGGTTTTTAAAGCTTTGCTTGTTTTGGTGCCCAAAATTTGGGGCCCACCGCCTCCAGCATCCTGCTTGTCAAGGGGCCCTCCAACGGTCCTCTTGGCTCTTATTCATTTGAACATACAAGCGTTGAAGTATATAAATGTTCTAATTTTCAATTTCCCCACCAATGTGGGATTAATCTCGAGTATGATTTTAAAACTTCTTCCACCATAGGCTTTAAAATTTTCTTATCCCAGCTCGCCACAGTCAGGAAAAGTTTTCCCTCCAAGCCAGCACTCTGAAAGACTTTTGGCCTCTTCTTCAAATTTCATACTAAGAGTTGTAATATATAAACATCTAACATAGTTTTCACACCCAACATGTGGGACTAAACCACATAACATCTCCTTATGGTCAGCATGATATTATGCAATGATTACACTAGTTTTCACCTATCAAATGCATTTGTTGGAAGTATTTAACATATGTCTACACAACCTCTAGTGTTTAAAAACCTACACAGCTCCTCCTCTTCATAACCTTGTTGATGTGCAACCTCTGGTCTTCCACTCACCATGCGGGGACTCCTCCTTCCTTAGCGTAGGCTGCTCCCTTTAACATTGTGTGGGGTTGGATTTTTTTTTACGCAAACCTTTACCTTATGTACTGCGCAAGGTTGGCTTTGTTTGATCATTGCACAAGATTTGGAACTCCTTACGCAGCCCTCCAAAAATGTGTTGTAGCCCCCACCTCTATTTCTATTTTCCATGTCTTGACTGTGTTTGGTTTTTAAATGCCCATTCTTCATGCTTACGCAGGCCCTTCCTTCATCTATATGCCCATCTCTTCCTTCCAAAAATTTTGTAGTCTCCCTTATGAGAACCATGTGCAGCATGCATAGGTTGTAGAATTTTGCATTGAACCTGCCATATTGCATTTGCATTTGGAAGCTTTTAATGTTTTTCCACCGCAGTAGTCCACCTACACAAAGTGCAGACCTCTACTTGTTATAATGCATAGGCTTTGGGAACTTGTCATTTTCTATTTAACCCACCTTTCCTCAAAAAAATTTTAAAACTTTTGTTTTATTGTACTGGCTCCTTTTTTGTAAATTGCGCAGGCTACCAAGATCATTTTCATCAAAGTTTTTTAAATTCCTTTTATGGATGTCCACATGGTGTTTTATCCTTTTTCCAAAACATGATACCACATTTATTTTACCCACACTGATTTTTGGACATTTATTGCAATCGTTACCGCTATTACTAGAAATCTCAACCTGCACAACCAGAAGACCAAAGTGCTCCTGTAGATTTTGAACATTCATCCTATTTCTCTCTCTAACTATTTCTGTAAATAGGACTTCAACAAGCCAAAAGTAATCATTTTGACGATAAATAGCTCTTGAAAAATGCAAAAGATAATTCAGTGTGGTCCAAGCCCATGAAATGTTAACTCAATCCCTTATTGTATTATGTTCTTTTGTAACCTCCTGAATGTGGATAAGAGACTCATTCAACATTGTAATTTGGAACGTCTCAGAAAAATCTTCATTTAAATGGGCATAATATGATACAACAAAATTAAATGATTCCACTATATCCTCCAACAACTTAGTATTAAGATGGCCACTAGAAATATCATGTGACAGAGATTTAACAATTGACCTTTTCAACTCCTTCCCAACACCATGCAATCCCAGTTTAAGTGCAACAACAAAGGCCCTTGGAATTGGCCTTAAAAACTGACCAAATTGCATCAAGGGACCCTGAAAACTGGCACAATAATTCAATCCAACACAATAATTATACATGAAAGAGGGTTTCAACTGATTCAACCCCATGGGAAAGATGCAACTGATCAAACATGGTGATTCTAGAACACAGTGCAAGCGCAAATGTCAAAACAACATAAATTGCAAATGGATTAGCCTTTGCAAAAATAGGAAATCATGTTTCGAGGCTCCACCATTGACCACAGTAATACACTTAGATACAAGGAGAACAAGGAAACAATTCACATCTCAAAACAACCAACTGACACAAAGTTACAATCCTCTGTAAATGACTGTTCTGTGAACTCAACTTTGTCAACACTATCAATCTGCATAAATTACTTTTAGAATTGGCTGAGAAAACTAACCAGACGGATTGGCACAAGTTTGAAAATCTTCATGGGAGAAATTTTTCATGATTAAAATATAGGGGAGCATTCAATTCTCCATTAAAATCAACTAGGTACACACTGTAAGACTTCAAAGTAGGTCATTTTGCAATAATGCACTTGACACTCAGAGAAACTGAATAAAATGCAAATGGAATGACTTTGGCAAACTGTGTAAACAAACTCATGGGGGTTTGAAAATGGGCAAAGAGATTCAAATTAATTCCTACAACACACTGAAATAACCTTTATGCCATGACTATCAACTGGGCTCAAGATACAAACCTCTGAAGTGGGTCATTTAGGAAAGTTTGAATAAGTGTAAAGTGCAGATTTGGGCAAACACCTTCGAATGGTCATCTCCAAAACATGTCAAAACTGAAATATGAGAGCTGGAACCTATTCTATTTTCTTAATGAAAGGTGAGGAACACATATCCCAAGCGGTTTCTTCTAAAAACAATAGACCTCTTTTTGCATGCATTCAAAGTAAGCCTTCTCCACAAGTTTTTAGGGGGTATTCACCTCGCCTTAGAGAAATTTTTACTTAGTCACTCCAAATTTCTCCAAAATTTGAGAGTACTAACAGCAAATAAATGGGTTTTCAAAAAAAAAATGAATGAAGAAGGTATGGTAGTAAGGAATAAGGCTAGACTGGTTTGTAAAGGCTACTCACAACAAGAAGGCATATACTTTGAAGAAACATTTGCTCTTGTTGTGAGATTAGAAGTAGTAAGGATGTTCCTTGCTTATGCACCACACAATAACTTTAAGGTATATCATATGTATGTGAAACCTGTATTCCTAAATGGATATCTAGAGGAAGAATTCTACATTGAGCAACCTGGTGGATTTCCTTTTACAGATAATGAAGATATGGTTTGCAAGTTGAAAAAGACATTATATGGACTGGAACAAGCACCTAGAGCATGGTATCCTCAGTTGGATAGGTATCTACTACATCTTGGTTTCAGAAAAGGTAGTGCAAACAGTAATTTGTATTTGAGAACTAGTGAAGATGGAATCTTTATTGTTGAATTCTTTGTTGATGACATTATTTTCGGAGGTAATGATGAAATGAGTAAGAATTTTTCTAATGAAATGATAAATTAATTTGAAATGTCTATGATTGGTGAAATGAAGTTCTTTCTTGGTTTGAAAATTACTCAAGACAAACATGGTATTTTTATCTCCCAAACCAAGTATCTGAGGGAATTATTGAAGAAGTATGGAATGGAATATTGTAAACCTATTGGAACACCTATGATTATTGGTTGTAAGCTTACTACTACTGATGAATCTCAGAGTGTTTTTCAAACAAAGTACAAATCCATGATTGGAGACTTACAATATCTAACTCGTACAAGACCAAATATTTCTAATGCATTCAGAATTATTGTGAGGTTTCAAGAATATCCTAAAGAGACTCATCCTTCTGCAATTAAGACGATACTCAGATATCTGAAGAGAACACTGGAATATGGTCTATGGTATGAAAAATTTGATAAGTTTACTTTACATGCTTATACTGATGTTGATTGGACAGGAAGTCTTGATGACAAGAAGAGAAAAAGTGGTGGTGCATTTTTCCTTGGAAAAAGGTTAGTCTAAGGGTTAATTAAGAAGTGATATTGTATAGCTCAGTCTACTGTTGAATCAAAGTATGTAGTTGCTACTATAAATTGTACACAGATTGTATAGATGAAGTAGATGTTGAAGGATATTTGGATTACTTTTGAAGAACCAGTGGTTATACATTGTGATAATAAAATAACAATGAGCATGTCAAAGAATCATGTTATGCATTCAAAGACCAAACACATTTCAATCAAATATTATTTTTTGAGAGACAAGGTTGCAGAAAAAGAAGTCAAAATGGAGTACATCAGTACAAAGGAGAAAATAACATATATATTCACAAAACCTTTTCCAAAAGATTCCTTTGAAAGAATTAAATGATGTAGAAATGCATCAATCCAGTAGCTATCTTAGCTATATTAATCAATACACTTGATGCTTGGATGCACTCCTCAGGGGGAGTGATTGCAAAATATATCAGAAAATATTTGGGTGATCAAGCACATATTTTTAAATGCATGAAGATTTGAAAAAGATACACCTTAAATATTTGGGATGGTCAAAGAAGGAAGATATGTGGCACACTTTTCCATTGATGTTAAAGGGAGAGAGATAGAAGTAGAAAATCCCTATTGTTTTAGGGGGAGCTGTGAAGAGGATATTGAGAAGATTGTATTAAGAAGGATATTGTTTGGGTTGATATATTTTCTCATATGTTGACATAAATTCCAAAGGGGGATATTATTGGAATTGGTTTTGTGAGAGGTTTTTAATTCATGCTTTTTCATTGATTTCAACATATGTTTCAGCGGAAGTCTCAAACAGACTGATTATCACTGGTACAGGGAAGACTGGCAGAAGTGTACAGACATTATACAGGTTTTCATAGAATGTGAGAATGGAGATGTATACAAGGATGAGTTGTTATATTATTTCTAAGGTCACTTGGCTTGATCTTACTATTGGAATAAGTTATAGTTGTTTTCTAAAGACTGGGTACAAAGCAGTGATAGAGAATTGTGACAGAGTTGGTCTCTGAGTTTTAGAGATAACTTGGATGCGAGAAGGAGTTATGATTTGCAAGATTAAAGAATTTTAGAAGACATGTTGGAGAATTTTTCTTGTGATTTTTTGGTTTTTGTGTTCTTGGTGACATCATCTGAAGAGTGTGATCTTTCAAAGATCTCTTTGTTGTCGACTACTGTGACAAAATGTGTTTAGAGATGGCGAGCATGGATTATAGATCTTGGAGTATAATTGATGAGTTGTAATTGATGTTTACTTATGTAAGGTACCTTATGTATATTATAAAGGGTCCATATAATTTTGTGTTCATTGGGGAATTTTTAACAAGTCGTCCTAATTGTTTATTGTAAACTTGTATAAAGAAGAGTTGTTTCTTGATGAGATAAGTGTGGTTGTGAAAAGTGAAAGATGCGATCTTATATGTTTAAAGTCTGGTGGATGTAGAGAAGAGGTTGTGATTATGATGAGCTCATTGGAACTATTTAAGAAAAGAAATTTGCTATCAGTTAGTTCACTAGTTACTATTACTCCTATATTTGTATTTTGGACAGTGAGTCTAGAAGGTGGATTTAACCTTCACGTTTGGGCAGTGAGCCTTTTTTTCTTGAATCCTAATAGGGTTTTTCCTTTAATAGGTATTGTTTACTATATGTAATAATAAGCTCCTAACATGGATACAATACTTTCAATACATTATTTGTGGGTGCTAATTCCCACCGGGGTTTTTCCCTTAACAGAGTTTCCTCAACAATAATTTATTGTGTTATGGTGTTACATTTGATGTGTTCAAATTTGCATTGAGTATTTTGTTTATAAAGTTTAATTTTATTTTTCTCACAATCGATTTCCCCCCCCCATCTTAGTTTTTTTGGTGGACTATTATTACTAACAAAAATGAGAACTTATAGTGCCAATTAAACTTTTGAGTTGATCTGTGGGGTTGTCTGCATCATCTTTCACAAATGATGGCATCAATTTCTCAAGTATACCGAATGCCTATTCTAATAAATTTTTGTCCTCCAATTGGTTTCTCAACATTTCTTCCCTTTCTTTTGCTTCAATAACTTGTGCAAGTTTAAGATTTTGGAGTGGTGAGATTATTTTTTCGCAACCTTTATTCATTCTTGAGTCTTGAAACAGTGAGCAAACTGGATATTTCAATCATGGAGGAAAAATTTTCCATGACTTACCCAAATCAATAGCATTGTTTCTTGGGTCATATTTTAGAGAAGTGGTTGAAGGGGATTTTTAAATTTGATGAACCCATTTTCTGACTTATTATCCATTTCATCTTTGGGGAGGAATTCATGTGCTCTGAGCATCAATATCAATGAAATGTTGACATTGCATCCACTTTCATGGTGTACACATTAGAGCTGGGCTCAAACGAGGAAGTGATGAGGGTCATAAAGGAATGTGTACAACTTGAGTGGTGTTGTGGAATGGTTCCCATTTTGGTAATGGAAGAACCAAGTGTTGACATGTGGGCTCACTATTGTGATTAGAGGAAAATTGGTGACATGCAAACTCCATTATACCCTTTTCTAGCGTGGATTGCTACCATAAATAGGGAGGAAAGATGTGTAGAGGTGAAAATCTATTGGGGTTCTCTTAAGGACTTCTTTCATATCTGTGAGCTGGAGAAAAATAATTTGAATCTGAAGTCAAAGTAGGTAGAAATAGCCAAAGGAAAGAAGGCGTTCTATATCCTGAAAGACTACTAGTTTAACGGGATGATGGGAAAACCATAAAAGGCTTAATCTGGTGTAACCTTCCCATCTTTGTGTGTCTCTTTTTCCTTTTATTTTCATGGGTAAGTGCAATAATTTGAGTCCACTTATGGGGGAAATTTTAAAATTATTTATTTTCGTGAAAATTAGCTCCATAAAATGGGGTTTTGCAAAAGTAAATTGGGTAACATTGAGGTTTGGGGTCCTAAGCCAAACACGAATCAGAGTCATGTGTGATATGGTACTAGGAACCTAGATTTATGAAACTTGACCCTATATGATAGGGGTCACGTTCCATATGTCACCTCATTCAGAATGAGGGCATGTTTCATACATCACCCCATTTCGTGAATGGTTTTTTTTAAATAAACAACAGTCATTTTCAAGGAATTTTTTCCTAGTTTAGAGCGTGATCTCGGTCCATTTTTTTCCACAAAAGCCTCTAGGTAGGCCATTTTTTTATTTTTTTTCCGTTTCCATTAATGTTTTTTTGTTTTTTATACTAATTTTTGTTGTTTTTTATTAAGAAAAATGACAATATACGTAAAATTTATTTACTTTTGTTGTTTAAATGTAAAAAAATAGGTTTCATATTGTACTCAAATTCTTCATGTATTTTGTACATATAGATTTAATTTTTATTGTGTTTTTATTGTATTTCTTTATGAAAATGTAGAAACCACATATACTCCACTATCAAACAACATAAAATAAAAAATAAAAAAAAATGAATGAGAAACCTAGAATACAAACCTTACACGAATAACGGAGAATAGTAACGCTAAATGAATAACTTACAATAGAAACCCTAAACAAATAGCTTACAATACAAACCCTGAAGAAACTTAGCACCTAGAATAAAAATCCTATATACTTCAATCATACACAAAATAAACAAATAACCTCTAGAATAGAAACCCTCAACCCTCTTCATGTCAAGTATAAACCACTAGTCAAGACTCTTTACCCTCAACCATACACCCTATCCATCAGCCCTAGGTTGTAGATATTGTGCATTAAACAATTCATTAAATCTTACTTGACAAAAATTTTAAATGTTAGAGGCTCTAGGATTTATATAGTTGAAATTGGGTATATGTGTACTTGTATTCCAAATTACCATCCCTTAGGACCCATTATGTATCCCATATCCCTTAGGACCCATTGTGTATCCTAGATGGCCATAAGTGGTCCTAGGACTCGTTATGTATCCTAGGACCCCTTATGATACCTATGAGCCCTTAGAATCCATCGATCTATCTTATGACCCCCTTGTTGAACAACCGATGGAGATGATGAAGACTGCGTGATAATAGTTGTACATATTTGTAGAAATGGTTAGATCATTTATTATTTTTTCATTGATGTCAAGCAATTGATTTACTGATTTATATTGAGTTACCATATCATAAGAAGGAGAAGTTAAATGGGTGAAAAATATAGATCAGACAATGATGAAGTAATGTTGATATAGTTGTTTGCTGCTATATATTTGATGTTATCAAGTCTGTATACTTGATTGATTAAGTTAGAGATTGCAAAGAGTTAAGTTATGACTGAATAGAGTTACTCTACCGAGCTAGACAGAGTTAGCCGGTATAGAATTGTGTTAGTCAGTTTCAGCTATCGAGCACCAAGAAGTGAACAAAGTTAGTTAGTGAGTACATGATATTGATTGAAAATGATGATAAGATCAAATTTAATATGAATCTATGATGATCTAGATGTTGTTAATAATTAAAGGAATTTTTTTAGAAGATATACGAACGAGATAATTCAATGATAAAATCTGAAGTGAAGATTAAGCGGTTAAACCTGATTATTAGAGTTCCAAGAAAAAGTTCAAGTTACAAGGTAAAAGTTAAACGGTTTACCGAGATAAGATTTGAGAAGAAGATGATCGAACAAATAAGTACAAATGTTGGAAAAACTAAGCAAGGAGAATAAGAGGAAAAATTTTGTCTATATAAAGGAAGAGAAATAAACAGAGATTATGATGCTGGCTAGTTGAATTAAGAAGTAGAAGAAGCTGAAGAACATAAGTTACCGAGTAGAAAAAAGAAGAAAAAAGAGCAGAATCTATAGTCTAAAGCAGAGACAAATGGAGTATGTGATTCCAAGATTCATGTGAGCATAAAGGATCTAAACCAAGAAAAAGGTAGTTTCTATATTTACTGTGAGACCTACACTAGACTATTATAGTTTCCTATATTGTTTTCATGCTTTCAGTAGTTATGCTTTGACATACTTGACTATCAGCGAGACTTTTCGTACTTTTGAGGATCGGTGGAATCCTGTGTTATATATTCAGCACCTGATTTTGTAATCAGGGTACTTTTGAGATGTTTATGTTCTAATTTAGTTTCAGCTTCTGTTGATGTCTTATATGGATCTAAATGTATGAATGTAATATGATGAAAATGGTTTAGGAAACCGATGCTAGGATATTTCAGTTTTAAATGCAATGTGGTTTATATTCTTACGTATATTGTTGACGTTATGTTATGTTTCATATCATGTTGTTTTGGATCTACTGATGTGTGCATTGAGTGTGCAGGAAAAGTTGACCATGGATCTAAATCGGGGACTCAGTTCTGGAACCTATGTATATACCTGTGCTTACCAAGGTCCTATCTATATAAAGAGACATGGACCTCATTGTTATGTGTTTATTTCGTGAATGTGGTTTGCATGTATGTTATTAAATTAGTAAATGTTCATGTTATCAAGTCATGTCTAATGTTTTAATTTAATGTGCCAAATTTGGCAAGTGTTGTAATTTATTATGGACATGGCTAGTAATTGGTAACCAAGGTAAGTCAAGGGTTAACTAAGGTCATCTTTGAGTAGTACCCATGCTTACCCCAGGGTTAGAAGTTTCTAGAATTTCTTTGACTTAGAATTTCGTAGGTTAACTTCAGGGTAAGTTTTAGA
>MU224806.1:807339-847543 GCA_018584345.1 Thuja plicata | reverse complement strand
AGTAATATATATAATTTATATATATATATATATATCTCCTTGTATATATATATATATATATATATATATATATGATAGGACACATATATATAAATATACATATGAAATATATAAATCTTATATGTTCTAACTTTAAAAAAAAAAGAGAGTTTTTATAATTATCGCGGGCGTCGGCTTTTATGTTTCCGCAGTATAATGTTTTTTTTGTGTTTTGGGGAGGGTCGAAACCCCTCCCCTAGACCTCCACCTTTGTTTTGGGGACCACGCGGCTCGCGGGCCTCCCACAGTAGGGGCTCTGCCGGCCGGCGACGGCCGCCCCTCTACGCACTCCCCGCTGCCTTAGGTAGCCGACGACGGGCGGTGGTGTCGCCACCTGCAGCCACCACTGCTCCGCCCGGCCACCGTATATCTCCTCTGCCGTCCTCTGACTTTCGGCGCCGCCTCCCTCTCAAACCCTCACCGCTTATAAAAATTTTATTTTAAAAAAAGAAGATATTGTTCCGCTCCCTCCATGCGGATTTGTTTTATAACTATCATATGTGATTTCATATTTTTTTTAATATGACTAATGGTTATAAGTTTTGGAATTTTATTTTTATTAAATGTATATTTTTTTTATATGTAAGAATCAAATTGGATTTGTTTCAATATTGATTTGTTTTAGATAGATTTTATTTAAGTTTAAGACTTTTTTTAATATATAAGCATAATAGTTATTAAAAAAAAGGGGGAATGATTTTTTTATTATCAAATAGTTTTCTTATTGGCAATTATGGATTATTTTTTTATAGATTTTAAATGAAGTTTCAGAATTAGATTTATTTTAGATTATTATATAGAATTTTAAATATATGTTGATTTTATTATCAAATAGATTAGATTTCATTTATAAATTCTTATCTGGGAGGTAGTTTATAAAATGATATTTAAGGTTGTTTTTAATTTAGTTTTCGAAATACTTATGATTGTTCTTTTAGGGATTTTAGTTTAGATGTTTATACTAAAGTTATAACGCTTTGTAGTACTGGTATTAAGCTATTTACGTTTAAAAAAAATTTAGCATACCCTTCTTTGACCATTTTCGTGCACGATTGACTTTTGGTCAACCATGTCAAAACTTGTCCGTTGGTCTCGATAATTGAACCCAATGCTCCTTGCGGCCTCTAGGTCCTAGGGTTTCAGTTTCGAGCATTTTGGAGACAGTTGACTTTTTGGTCAACATGGGTTGACTTTTTTGGTCAACTGTCTCATTTTGCGCACCCTAGACTTTCACAGTGCTTAGTAGACTCTTGAGACCTTCCTCACATTTTTCAAGACAAGGTTGACTTGTGGTCAACCCTAGTTGACTTTTAGTCAAACTATCTCGATTTGCGTGTATGACTCTTCCTTTGGGTCTAAGTGAACCCTAGTTGTTCGTTTCACCCTTTTTAGTGTATAGTTGACTTTTGATCAACTCTGGTTGACTTTTAGTCAACTACCTTGGTTTGCGTGCAGTTCCAGTTTGGAACTTTAGACAACCCTTAGGATAGCTGTGAAAGCTATTCCTCTCCTTGTGACCTATTCTGGTTATCATTTATCCCTTGCACCGTTTTGCGTGTACTTGTTATCCTTGTGTAGTTTTAACTTCCCATTTTAAAGCGTTATTCAAAAAATTTTGTTCGTGTGTTTTTGCCCAACTTTTGGGCATGACATTTACAGATCAAAGTTTTATTGTTTCTTATTAGCATTTGTAAGAGATAAAATCTCTTAACCAAGTGGATTTAACAGTCCTATTTTTATATCCTAGACGTAGGTGACATTCCAAAAGATTTTTTTAAGTCCTCTAGAAAGGCCACTCCTAACAGGGTGAATATCTTAACAGATCTGAGGTAAATCCTTTAATAGGGTCACATCTATAAAATGTGTTTGTAATCTTTAACAAGATAAGCTCTTAACCAAGCATACTTCAGAAAGGTACATTTTTATTGTGGGTCACAATTCCCATAGAGGTTTTTCCCATATTGGGTTTCCTCATTAAATCTAGTGTTAACTAAGTTTTAATGATTGATTTGAATATTACGATATGTATGGTTGTTTAAGTTATTTTGTGAGTCGGTTATTATTGTATTCAATTCTATCGAGTGAGTCAGTGAGCTAAGTTTTAAGTGTTTAAGTTTGATTTTGTTTGAGTTACCCCCCACTCCCTCTCAGTGGGACCAACAATTGGTATAAGAGCACTGGTTCTCTGAAGTGTTAAGTTTAAAAGGACTTGAGTCAAGATCTAAAGATGTATAAGAGGGAAGCACCAAAGTTAAATAGGGAACATTTCTCTACATGGAAAGATAGAATGAAATTGCATGTGTCTGGTATAGGAGAATATGGACTTCATTCTCTTGATAATGAGTATGTTGCACCGACTACTACACCTTTGACACTTATTGACCAAAGACAAAATCAATAACACACATAATTCATGATTGAGATTGCTTCTACACTTACCAACTAGGAATATGATGAGCTTGATGGATGTACTACTTTGAAACAAATGTGGATAAGCTTATTTTGACCAATGGTGGTGATCAACATGTTCAGAAGGAAAAAGTAAAAATTCTGAGAGGTAGATTTAATTCAATGAGAATGAAAGATGGAGAAAACATAATAAAATACAACACTAGGCTTAAGGAGATTATTAATTCTATTAGAGGAGCTGGTGGAGCCATAACAAAGGAATTTGTTACAAGAAAAATGTTGAGAACCCTACTACCAAGTTATGTTATTCAAGTACATGTTATACAAGAGTTGAGATCCATTCCTCGTATGATTGTTTCACTTGATGCTACAATTGGTAAGCTTGTTGTATTTGAGATTAATGATTTTGATAATATTTTACCTGCTACATCTAAGATTGAGTCTGCATTTAAGTAATATTTGAAGATTGGAATTTCTAAGGACTCTAGACCTAGTGATATATATTTGAGCAGTGCTAGTAAGAGATTTTACAGCTATATGAGTGGTTTGGAAGACTTATATGTTGTATATGAAGAGAACGAGAGAGAGTTTGAAGATTTTTTGGCTAGAAGGATACAAAGAGGCAAAGGCAAATACCGAGGTAAGTTACCCTTGAAATGTTTTAACTATAACAAGATTGGTCATTTTGCATCTAACTGCCCTAAGAAAGATAATGAGGAGAAGATAATAGAGATAAGGAAAAAAGAGAAAATAGATTCAGGAGACTCAGAGACTACAAAAACAAAGGTAAGAAATCTTTCCATATTTCTAATGAAGACCTAAGTGATGATGTTTCAGATGAAATTGATGAAAAATAAGTTGTGTATGTTTATATTAAAGACAATTCTTAGGAAGAAAATAGAGAAGAACCAAGAGCCCTAACATCACAAGTAAGAATGAAACATGGATTATAGATAGTGGTTTTTTACATCACATGACTGGTGACACACTTAAGTTTATTTCTTTGGAAAAGCATGATGGAGGATTTGTTAGATTTTTTAATGATGCTCCATACCCTATGAAAGGAAAAGGTTCTATAATTCTACTGAATAACATAAGATGTGATGATGTTTATTGGGTTAAAGGCTTAAAGTATAATATGTTGAGTGTTGCGCATTTAAATAACATAGCTCACTGACTGGAATTTCAACATGGAAAGGTGAAAGCTTTTTATAAGAAAGAGAGTATGATTGCTACTAGAGAACAATCTAAAGGTAATTTATTTTATCTTGATACTTCTATGAAGTGTTTCATGTTTTCTAAAGTTGAGGATGTTTGGCTATGGCACAAAAGTATTTGTCATGTTAATTTTGACAACTTGATCAAAGTGAGTAAAAAGAATAGAGTTAGAGGATTACCAAGATTAGAGAAACCTGAAAATGCTATGTGTAGAGATGGTCAAAGGGTAAGATGACTAAATCTAGTTTTTCAAGAAAAAATTATATTACAAAAGGAATTTTGGATTTAGTGCATACTGATTTATGTGGATCCAGGAGAGCTCAAAGTTACTATGGGGACAAATATGTTATTCTATTTGTGGATGATTATTCTAGAATGATGTCTATAATGTTTTTAAAAGAAAAACTCAATGCATTTCAAATGTTTAAGTGGTATAAGGCTAGATTTGAGAAAGAAATAGGAAGACAACTGAAATATATAAGATCTGATAGAGGAGGTGAGTTTACATGTGATGAGTTTACACTATTTTGTAATGAAAATGGAATTAAGAGACAGATGACAGCACCGGGGACACCACAAGATAATGGTATTACTGAAAGAAGAAATAGGTCTGTTGTTGATTGTGATAGGACACTGATGATTGAGAAAGGTATTTCACAAAAAAATTTGAGATAAGTAGTTGGTACTACTGTTTACACATTGAACTTAGTACAAATGAAGAAAGGTACCAATAAGACACCTTATGAAATATGGTATGAAGGCAAACTGAATGTGAGTTATTTCACAATTTTTGGAAGCAGATGTTATATCTTGAAAGATTATAGAGAGTAAAAAATTGATTCTAAAGGGGATGAAAGAATATTCTTAGGATATTATACAAGGAGTAAATCCTATAAGTGTTTGAATAAAGTTACTAACAAAATGGTGGAAAGTGCAAGTGTTAGAATTGATGAGTTTGCAAAAAATAACGATGAAGAAAGAAAAAGGAACCTGAAGTCTATGATAAGTTTGTATATGTACAACCTGATGTTCTTGACACCTTATCGAGAGCACCTACCGAGGAGGAATCTCAATAGTTTTCTCTACAACCAAATGATGAGGATGAAGCAATAAAACCTACCGAGACTATTTTAGCAAAATATGTAAGGAGGTACCACTCCCATAGAAATATTATTGGAAATAAAGATGTTGGAGTGATGAAAAGAAGCAAGGTAAGAGATAATACATGTTTGATATATTTATTTGAGCCAAAGAAAGTGAAAGATGCACTAGATAATGAAGATTGTATCAAAGCAATGAAAGAAGTGTTTGATCAGATAGAAAAGAATAGTAAATGGACTTTAGTAACTAGGCCAAAGGATAAAAATGTTATTGGTACTAAATGGATTTTCAGAAACAAGCTGAATGAGAATGGAGAAGTTATTAGAAATAAAGCAAGATTGGTTTGCAAAGTTTATGCACAGAAGAAGGTATTGATTATGGAGAGACTTTTGCACATGTTTCTAGATTGGAAGGAGCTATAATACTTCTAGCTTATGTAGCTTACAAAGGATTCAAAGTTTATCAAATGGATGTCAATTCTTCATTTCTAAATGGGATACTAGAAGAAAAAGTTTACATAGAACAACCAGAAGGATTCAATGAGAGCACCAATAAGAACAAGGTATGTAAGTTACACAAAGCTCTTTATGGTTTGAAGCAAGCACCCCGTGCATTATATGAGAAGTTTCACTTTTATCTAATCAAAATATGATTTCAAAGAACAAGTGATAACAGTAATGTTTACTTGAAGTGTGACAGTGACAACAAGGTTTTGATTGCTGAATTTTTTGTTGATGATATTATTTTTGGAGGAAATAACACCTTATGTAAGGCATTTGTTGATGAAATGAGAAAAGAATTTGAAATTTCAATGATTGGAGAGATTAATTTCTTTCTAGGACTACAGATACAACAAGTTGCGGAAGGGATCTATATTACACAAGCAAAGCACATCAAAGAGATCTTGAAATTTTTTTGTATGGAATATTCCAAACATGTTGGAACATGGATGGTCAAAGGATATAAATTATCTAAAGAAGATAAGACACAGGAGGTGGATAATACTATTTACCTATCCATGATTGGTAAACTATAGTATGTTATTTACAGCAGACCAGATATAGCACACGTTGTTGGGATTGTTGCAATATTTTCTTCTAATCCTAAGGAAACACATATGTCTGCAGTCAAGAGAATATTAAGATATCTGAAAGGAACTGAAGATTTTGGTTTATTGTATAAGAAAGGATGTAATTTTGATCTGCAAGTCTACACTGATGAAAATTGGGCTGGAAATATTGATGAAATTAAAATTACTAGTGGAGGAGCATTCTTTCTAGGTGAAAGATTGGTCACATTGCTAAGCAAGAAGTAAAGTTGCATTTCAAAGTCTACCATCGAGGCAGAATATGTTGTTTCTTCCATGAATTATACAAACATTGTTTGGATCAAATAGCTACTTGAAAGTATAAAAGAGATTATCTCATATCCTATAACTATTTTCTGTGATAACACAAGTGTTATCAACATATCAAAGAACTCAGTTATGCATTCAAAGACCAAGCACATTTATATCAAGTATCACTACTTAAGAGAACAAGTTCAAGAGAAGGATGTGGTATTGGAATATATGAATTCAAAGGAATAATTGGCTGATATATTTACAAATCCACTGCCGAAGGATTCTTTTGAGTATCTCAGAGGTAAATTAGGGGTTCTTCCCCTATCCAATATTCACTAAGAAGCATGAGGCATGCCACATCAATTCTATACTTTACTAGAATATCTATTCTTGAATGATGTTAGTATGACACACTTTAGGTGATTCCTAAAGTTGTGTGGAGATTTCTATATGCAATGAATATTTGTACATGTAAGGTATAATCCACTACTGAAACAAGTTTTCAGGAGTATAACTTTTTGGAATTGTTGTCAAAGAGGGAGAGAACAAATTGATGAATGAATTGATGAAATTTATCCATAAGGGAGATATTGATGAATGAGGGAGAGAATGAATTGCTATTATTTACTCATGAAGGAGAATCAGAATGTATGATACAGTATCAGAAGATTTATCCAAGAGGGAGAATAGTTTGAAGATCAATAATAGAACTATCAACTCAGAGGGAGTAATGACAAAGATTGATATTATTAATTATTTCTATCATCATTTTCTATAATACTACTATAGTGTTTTCATGAATGCCAAAGAGGTAGATTGTTGATCAACTGATGGAGATGATGAAGATCGAGTGGTAATAGGTATACATGTTTGTAGAAATGGTTAGATTAGTTATTATTTTGTCATTAATGTCAAGCAATTGATTTACTGATTTTTATTGAGTTACCATATCATAAGAAGGAGAGGTTAAATGGGTGACAAATAAAGATTAGACAATGATGAAGTAATGTTGATATAATTGTTTTCTACTATATATTTGATGTTATCAAGTTGGTACACTTGATTGATTAAGTCAGAGATTGCAAAAAGTTAAGTTATGAATGAAGAGAGTTACTCTATTGAGCTAGACAAAGTTAGTCGGTATAGATTTGTGTTATTCAGTTTATGTTACCGAGCATTGAGCAGTGAACGAAGTTAGTTACCGAGTGGTAAATAAAGTTACCGAGTACAGGATATTGATTGAAAATGATGATAAGATCAAATTTAATACAAAGTTATGATGATCTGGATGTTGTTAAGAATTAAAGGAAGTTTGTTAGAAGATCTACAAGTGACAAAATTCAATGAGAAGATATAAGGAGAAGATTAAGCGGTTAAACTTGATTATTAGAGTTCCAAGAAAAGTTAAAGTTAAGAGGTAAAATTTAAATGGTTTATCGATCTAAGATTTGAGAAGAAGATGATCGAATGACTGAGTGCAAATATTGGAAAACCTAAGCAAGGAGATTAAGAGGAAAACATTTATTTATATAAAGGAAGATAAATAAACAAATATTATGATGTTGGAGAGTTGATTTAAGAAGAAGAAGAAGAAGCTGAAGAACAAAAGTTACCAAGCATAATAGAGAAGAAAAAAGAGAAGAATATACAGTCTAAAGAAGAGATAAATAAATTATATGATGTCAGTATTCATGTAAGCATAAAGGATCTGAACCAAGAAAAAGCTAGTTGAAATATTTTCATATCAAAGTTTTACTATTGCTTATTAGCATTTGTAATAGAGAAAATCTCTTAACCGAGTGGATTTAACAGACCTATTTGTAAATCCTATACATAGGTGACATTCCAAAAGAGTGTTTAAATTCCTCTAGAAAGGTCACTCCTAACAGGGTGAAGATCTTAACATATCTAAGGTAAATCCCTTAACAGGGTCACATCTAGAAACTGTGTTTGTAATCTTTACCAGGATAATTTCTTAATCGAGTGTACTTCATGTTAGCACTTTTTCTTGTAGAATCAATATATAACATTAAATGCTTGACTCTTAGATTCCCAATTCAGATTTGTACATGGAAAAGGCTAATTAAAAAGGATATATTCCTTCTACACTTTGAGCTCCACAAACTCAGGTGGGTGCACCTATCTTCAAATTCACTGCTTCACACGAAATCTTTCAATGGATCAAGGAATTCTAACCCTTCTTCCTTTTAGGTTTTTTGATCTAGGAAGGTTAACCTATGAATTCTCTCTTTAAGGAATCACCACGATGAACTATGTTTCTCAACACAATTATCTAGACATGTATACTTTAGATAAAAAAAAGTAAAGATTGAATAAAATTTGATTGGTTTGATGATAATGACTACTTATCAGAACTTGACCAGTGCCTAATCTTAGGCCATAGAGTCTCAATGAAACATACATTCACCAGAGATAATTAATTAAAACACAAAAAAAATCTCAGATAGAATGCCTTACAAACTACCCTTTCACTCTAATATCTTTGTATCAAATTCCTGCATTAAACCCTAACCCTCTAGAAATATTTGCAAGATTTAAACCCTCCTTGAAAGCAACTCATGAATAACAACACAGTTACCTTATAACTGGTACATTTAAAATGCTTTACAATTTAAACATACAAGAGCTGAATATAAATACAAAAAGACATCAATGATACCAAACTAGAAATTCCATTGTATTTCATTAATAATATCTTGACTTCAATACATTCAAATTAACTAAAAAATTAAAACTTAGACACAATTAAAAAGCCTGCCTCGCAGTTTTGATGTTATCATCCTTTACAATATATTAGAACTTTTTATTTATAGCTAGCATTAGTCATCTTGGAATCCTTAAAGATCAAGGATGCAACAAGCTTCGGATGACTAAGCTAATCTAGAGGACATTAAAAGACAAAATATTCAGTTAATCCTTTTGATGGTGGAAAGACAAAATCTGTTGATAACTGAATTTGATCTTCAATCTTCATCTAGCTGGCACCTTTATCTATTGATATTCAGAATAACTTCATGTAGTTGTAATGAGACTTAGTGACTGTCATTCCAGGCTAACCTACACTAATATTTGAGGTATTTATTCTCCTTGTGCTCAGAGATTAGGTCACAGGTGTCTTCTTTACTCTTCATCCATAATGTCCAGGTCAACAGTTACAGGTTCTTTCTTCTTGGGCTTTCTCAAGACATCCCATGCCATGACATCTTATTCCTTTGGCCACTCAAAGCTTTGTATATGCTCAAGTTGGGTCTTTTATCTTTCCCACCTAGCATCTGTTATGCTCTTGACATCTGTGATGAATTTGTTACAATCTGTCTCTACTTTAACTGCTTCATCTAGAATCTTGTTAAACCTTTCCATGTCCATCTCACCATTGTCAGAGATATAAACATCTTTGTTAGGAAGCACATTGTCAAATTCTGCACCCCATAGTCCTAATGGCTTGATTTGATTGTCTTTAATTCTAATGGGAGGTACAAACTTGTTGTAACCTACCCCAAACATATTCAACCTAGATTCAATTTGGTTTTCTTTTCCTTTAAAGAAGGATAATGTGGCTCAAATTTGCTCTATTTCTGTGCCAACAAGAGTTACTCTCTGGAAAATCTGACCTTAGTGGTTGCACAGATGTCAACCTCTCAAAACGTGTTGTCCTTCCAGACCAAGTAGCATAATATGGATTTAAAACTGATATAAAACTATTGACCTCTATTTGTAAGCCTGGAAACTTTCCATAAGCTCCATACGCCACATCAATATTGTCCTTGATGGTGTTTATTCTATGTTGTAAAATTGAATTCAAGGCTCCCAAGATAACACTATTATGCTCTATTATCCCTTGCTTTGTTTTAGCAGCTACCTCCCCTGTTTCCTTTGTCTAGATTTCTGAATTTTGTACCTCTTTAGGCTCAGTAGGGGTAGGCTCTAGCATATCCAATAGCTATTGAGTAAGCTTATCTATGAGCTTCTCTTGTTCCTTAATCTTTATCAAGCTTAACTCTCTATCCTTAACAATATCACTAGTATCACTAGTGAGTTTCTTTAGCTTCTCTAAGATTTGGATTGCTTTTGTATTATGGACTAACTAGATTATCTTGGTATCTTCCATTTTCTCCTAGATAATCAATAGGGATGGCTTCTGATATTTAGGATCCAAGCTCCACATTGCAAATACATGGGACTTAGGGTTATATCCAAACCCTCTTATCATGTCCCCAACCTGTGTCTCTGATGATAATTTTACATCAGGTTGTTTCCTAATTTGATCAATTATAAAGGATGAGGATAGATCCCAACCTTCCACTAATATCACCCCACTAGCCGTATCCAGTTTCCTTGCTTGTTCTAGAGTAATTTCCTCAGATTCAGGATCGTAATCCTGTAGTGGTTATAGAGCCTCTTGGGTGACTGGATCACCACCTGCCAACTACAAAATTTTTCCTACCTATTGTTGCTTGTTCCAGATGAGGAAATCCTTCAATTCATTTTTTTTTATGAAGTTATCATCCTTCAAGAAATCATCTTGGTGTAATAACCTCTCTTCTATACAAATCTTAAGAGGTAGCTCTTCCTCTTCTTCTACATCCTTTTACAAATTTTTTGCCTGCCCTGATTTGTTTTCTCAGTAAGTGAACATAGGGTCTATTCCTAGTTATTAATGCAGCAACTCTGTCTATTCTTTTCTCCTTCTTCTGAGAAGGTTCCCCTATTTCTATTTTTTGTCTCTTAGGTGGGAGTTCCTTTGTTACTTCCTTCTCATGGACCTATGTTAGGTCAATGATATTCTCTCCCTCAGCTACTTTCTCTTCAGCAATTGCTTGATTGACTAGAGGGGGGCCAGGTTCATAGTATTCATCATCACTATCATATTCTGACTCAGAATTCTCTACTTGCACCTTCTCTGGAACCACTAGTGCATCTTCCAACTGATTTCAAAGTGAGAGTTGATCATGGCTTCTAGCCTCTTCAAATAAGGCATATCATGGAAGAATCCCCTAAATTTTAGGGCTTTTCTCTTGACCTGACTTTCTAGGTCCATAATTTCATTAGACTTTATAGCTCTCCTATCCACCTCCTCATCCTCCAACATATTTCTTATCAAATCTTCTTCCATGAACTCTTCATGGTCTTTGGTGTAGGGGATGGTTGGTGTCAGCAACTTTCTAGTACTAAGGATGAAGCCTTCTGTGTCAACATGTCTATACAAGGCCACATTCATCCTGCAGTGATTCATCCAATTATTCACAAGGTCTAATGCCCCTTTTATAATAGTAAAATTATAGATCCTAAATTTCCTAGGGGTAAAAGTACCCTTTCTATGCGTTGCAAGATGCTCCTTATCTGTCAAGATGAGTTGCATTATGAATTCCATTGTAGCTATTCTTGGTGGCACATGGAATGGAAATATGTGTGGAGGGTGGGTACAACCATATACCCTCATTAGTGTGAGGTTATTCTCATAGTATAAGTCTCCCCAATTATGGTCTCCTAGCCATTTTTCAAGATACTGGCAGGGTCTAAGAATTTGAACTATCTTGACTGACGGTCTAGTCTTATTTACACCTAGGAACTTAAGGATTGGATAAACTATCCAATTCTCAAAGGCAAAAAACTCCTGCTCTCTAGAGGTGTAGTTCCACACTCTTAGCTAGAATTAAATAGGGTTAGGCTGGTTATGACGAAACCTTTATGGCTATAGAGATTGACAGTTCATGAGCGGGAAATTGAAGTATAGGATCAAGTGCATTAGAATTTAATAATGCATGAATTTGGGATGACCCTCCTTTTTCTGGATGTCTATAAATCCCTAGTTCATTTGGTATATGATATATTGATATATTTCATTTGGTCTATGGTATAGTTGGAGGTGGTATGGAGGCTCTGCATGTCCAGCACCATTGTTAGAATGTCTGAGGTAATTCTATATACTCCTGCCTCTTTTCCCAGCACTCTGCATAGTGCATATGATATGTATTTTATGTATAAATTCATGTCCTTGTAGAAATATGGGGCTTCTCCTGGCATGGCTGCTATGTAGGTTTTCATCTTCTTAGGAACATGATGTTCCTTGATCAATTTGGCAGCAATGCCAAACTCCCTAGTATACCTATTCTCTAGGCTCTTCAAGTTTATCTTAGTAGTCATAGGGTAGTACACATGGAAGGCCTTCATGAAATAATTTCGGTCCAAGGTAAGTAGGGATTTTCCATCATCCCTCTTAATCATTTTGGTCAAGGTATCATACCTACTGGACAATTCTAGAATGAAATCAACATCTACAAAGATGTCATGAACTATTAACCTAGCTAATCCACAAGTCCAAGGGTTTGAAATTGGCATAGTCTCATCACTATTGTTGAAAAAGTAATTAAATAATGAATAACCTGATTAGCTAGGGTTTTTGCATCCCTAATATATGATAGGTTATCAATCAAAACATCGGCACTAACCTTTATGTTTTGTCTTGAGCCTGGTAGCAATGTGAGAAATTTGTTTGAATAATTTCTCTTCCCCTTTGTGCCATCCTCAGCATCATCACTTCTTCCCCTAGTGGATGCCACACTCAGTGCTTGACTCATTTTTTCCTTTCTATGTTGTTCACACCTTTCTTCACCAATATTGAAACAAATCTTCTCAAAACCCTCACCACCAACTGTTAATTACCCTGAAATTTGCAATCTTGAGCACCGAAGAAATTGCTAATCACAATCCCTTCTAAATTCTAAATCATGAAATTACTTCTTTGAATCACTTACTGCTAGAGATCTCACTCTTCTCAGAAAATATTGAATTCTTTAAAGTTTCTTTTCTTTGAGAATCAGGAAGCTGGTAAGATTGCAATGATTACGGGTATACATACTTATAACTAAGAAATTAATGCAGATGTCTCTTCGAACTGGTAAACATGCAATTCAATCACTTCTGCCATTATTTTATGCACTATGACATCAATTTTTTTTTATAGCCATTGCATTCAAACTGACAAGTAATCAATTTCTGATGAGTGTTTTTTCTTATAAAAACCTTATAAAATTTGAAAAAGAGATCAAAATCATATCTGATTGGCTACATTAAATCAAATTATGGCTACTTTTCCACCTGTCAAAATCTTTGAAATCTTATTGGTCAGTAACTATCCACCATGGCGTCGCATAAAAGTCTTCTTTTAACTCAAGTTTTACTTCTAGCGACTTATCGACTAAGTAATCTTCTTGTCGCTTGATATTTTTCTAACTCCTGTTTAAAACTGAGACTTAGCAACTACCGTTGGATTAATCTTTAGATCAACGGTTGTCTCTGTGTTGCCTAATCTTTTAACTTAACCCTTCTTTTTATGGATACAACATGACTAAGATTTCACCTAACTTTTCTTCAACCTCAGGTCACATCTGGAGACTTGGCAACTGGTACATCTCTATGTTGCTGAATGAAATCTCTAACTCATAGTTTATCTGGAGACCTGGCAACAAAATCCTTTAGTCTCTTTATCGCTTGATTTTTTCACTTTTATGATTTCCATCTAGAGACAATGCGACTGTCATTAATCTTCATTTTCTCTGCATTTGACAGTTGTCGCTAAGTCTCCTGATCTTCATATCAAACCCTAACTTTTCATGAGACTTCATGACTAATGGACACATGTCTTACTTTTCTATTGTCTCTTGATCACTAGATATTATTTGACTTTTCAATTTTATACCATGACTACCATTGATCTGGCCTCCATCCTATGGTTGTCACTGAATCTCTTGATTACTAACTTAACTCATCTTTCTTCTTGCGACTGTGTGACAACATTATATTCCAAATTGACATTCAACCTAGGTTTATTCAGAGAGTTGGCGACTATTAAAAATCCATGTCGCTTGATCTTTTCCAAACTATAGGGTTAATCTAGAGACTTCCCAAATGTCGTTAGATTTAATCTCTGATCAATGGTTGTCACTGAATCTCCTGATCTTTTACTTATCTCACATTTTATTTTGAGACTTAGAGACAACAGTGAAACCTTAATATTTTGACTCAACTTATAACCCTGGGTTGCATCTAGAGATAACTTGACTGAGTAAAATCAAAGTTACCATATGAAATCACTAACTCTGATCTCATCAAGAGATAACCTGACCATCGTTAGATCATAACTAAGATCAACGGTCTGCGCTAAGTCTCTTGATCCTCTGAAGTATATTATTTTTATTAGGAGACTACGTGACCAAAGCGTTTTGCCAAGTCTCTAGATTACAAGTAATATTCACTTTTCCTCATGAGACTAAGCGACTAAATAATTAGCACATGCAAGTAAATTTAAACTTAAGTCATGAAAAGGTAACATGAAAACAGGACCCATTTGAGAATTTTAGGGATTTCTTGTATTTCCAAATAGAAACAACCCTAGGGCTTAGGGTTTTCAGCATTTTGGCTAGGTTAAGGGCTAAAACAATATTTGCAGAGGTACAAGGATAATTTCAACCATGATTTTAAACCCTTCAAGCACATGTATGATAGGAAACTTCAAAAATTTATAAGGCAAACTCAAAACATGAAATATTACCAACATTGGCTCTCTTTGAGGATGCTTAAATTCCAAATTATAGCAAGAACATAGATCTCTAGAAAAGTAGAGCAAAACTGCACTAACCTATTACTAAAATAAACACACAATCGGGAAGGAAACACATCTATACATATGATACAATACTACTGTGCATGGAACAAAAGATCTAATTGAAGAAATTTTTCAGTAATTGTCCATGCACTGGCAATTCCTATTCTTCATCATCCATACTCCTGACAAAATATGAATCCTTTCCAAAAATTCACGAGATGAAAAAAGGTCCCGGCCATAATGACTCAAATTTTTTATGCTTGCCTTTGTCTTCAGCCCTGGTATTCCATTGCAACACAAAAGCACCAGGCTGGAACTTTCTTTCATGTGCCCTTCTATCAAAAAGGTATTTCATTTTTTGCTATAGTTTGACATTTTACCTCTAGCTTTCTCTCCTTATTTCATCCAGTTCTACCAATTGAACCATTCTTTTTTCCATAGGTTCAGAGACTTCAATCTCTTCATCTTGGATAAATTTTATAAATTGGAAGAAAATTATTGATAGGTATTCTTGATTGAACACCATATACCAACTCAAAGGGAGAATTTCCAGTGGCCTTTTTGACAGTGATTCTGTCTGCCCAAAGGGCAAGTTTTAACTTTATATGCCAGGCTCTTTTGTTACCTTCCAGGGTCTTTTTCAAAATTTGCAAGAGATTATTATTGTTGGATTATGCCTAACCATTGGCTTGTGGATGGTATGGGGATAAGTAAGACATAACAATTCCCACATTAGAGAAAAAAATTAGTAAATTCTTCAGATCTAAAACACATGGCATTATCCATTACCAACTTTATGGGAACACCAAATCTTGTGATCACATTGTCCATCAAAAAATCAATGACCACTGTGCTTGTTGTTCTTTTGGTTGGAACTGAATCTACCCATTTTTTAAAATAATCAGTCACCAATAGAATCCAACTATGGTCCCCACTTGATTTCTTAGCAAATTCTCCAATGAAATCCATTCCCCACATGGCAAAGGGGGCTTCTGCTACTACAGTATTTAGTAATAAAGCTCCTGAAAACTTCATTTTTCTTGAGAATCTTTGACATGGTTCACATTTTCTGACAAAAGTATAAGCATCTTGGAACAAAAAAGGCCAATAGTATCTAGCTCTCAAAATTTTATGAGTTGTTGATCTGGCAAAATAATGCCCTCCACACATTCTAGCATGCATTTCCCTCAAAATCTTCTCTGATTGTCAAGACACAACAACAAGATCCCATCTCTATTTTTCCAAAACAAACCACCATGCAACAAGACATATTTCTAAGCCTGTAATATCAAACTCCTCCTTTGGTTATCACTTAGGTTATTTGGACATTTAGCATTTTTTTTAAAATATACAATACTAGTATACCATGGTTTCATTTCAATACTAGTTAGGCAATTTCCACTTGTATCAACATTGTTGACTTGAACTAGGTCCAAATTCTTTTATGTCATCATTTTTTCCAATCCTAACCCTCTTACCAATTTTGTGATGTGGATTTCCAGATCAAACTCCTGGACCTCATTTATCCACTTGCATCTCTTCCCTGTTACCTCATTTTGGACAAATATATCTTTGCAGTAGCATGAGAAACATATGCATTTACCTTTGCACATACCAGATAAGGCCTCAAAGCCTTGACTACTTTCACCAGGGCATAAGCCTACTTTTCCATCAATTGATATTTCATCTTAGCTGACTATAAAGATTTGTTGAAAAAGGCTATTGGATGTTCAAATCCCTCATCATCTTTCTGCAATAGAACCGCAGCAATAGTATGGAAAGAAGAAAAAGTGAATAAAGAAAAGGGCTTGGTATAATCAGGGGACACTAGGATAGGTTCTTCTTGGATGGCTTGTTTTATTTTTTAAAAGGTTAACTGTACGTCTTGAGTCCATTCAAATTTTACATCTCTTTTCAGCAATCTGACAATGGGCTTGACCAGTTCTGCTAAATTGGCAATGAATCTCCTGACAAAATTGATTTCCCCTAAAAATGATTGTATACCTTTCAAATTTTTAGGATCAAGTACCTTCTGAATAGCCTCAATTCTTTCAGGATCTATTCTTACTCCCTCCTTTGACACTATGTGGGCCAGAATTTTCCCTTCAGTAACAACAAAGTGGCACTTTTTTGGGTTCAAAGACACCCCATATTCCAATGCTTTTATCATAACTTTCTCCAAGTGGTTACAATGATCTTCTACCCTTTTTGAAAAAGATGTTAAATAATCTTAGTATACTACCATCATAACATCTATGAGATATTTGAAAGCCACATCCATGGCCCTTTGAAAGGTTGCACTAGCATTTTTCAAACCAAATGGCATGCAAGCATACACATAAGTGCCCCAAGGAGTAGTAAATGTTGTCTTGAATTGCTCAGATTCTTTGACCAGCACTTGACTGTACCCTGAGAACCCATCCATCATAGAAAACAAATCACATCTAGTGACTTTATGCAACATAGCCTCCATATTGGGTAGTCCATAGTTATCTTTTAATGAGGCCACATTTAAGTTTCTAAAATCAACGCACAATATTATGTCCCCATTCTTCTTTCTCATAGGGACCAAGTCAGAAACCCAAGATGAATGTCTTATAGGCTGAATTATGTATGCATCTCTCAACTTCATTAATTTCATCTGCATTTTAGTAGCCAGCAGTAGATTAATGGGCCTTTGTTTTTGCCTAAATGGTTTTACACCTTCTTTTAGAGGGATGTCATGCTGGAATAAGTATTTTCTATAAGATTTCAAATCCTCATAAGACCAGGAAAATAAATGCTTATACCTTTTCAGCAGCTTTATCATATTCAGTCTCACATTGCTATCCAACCTTTTACCAATATAGACTAATTGGGGAGATGTTTCAGATCCCAAGTTAACTTCTTCTAAATCTCCTACTTTTGCATTGGATTTCTGGGTCATATAATTGTCATTTATATTGAGCATGCCTTCCAACTCAACCAACCCTTTGGGAATGTGATTAGTAGCCATTTGGATAACTTCTTGGTCAAAGATATATTCCTTACCATCCACAAATGCTACTAGAGATTCACAGTCAATCTTCTGACCATCATATTGATCTACACATTAAATAAACCTAAGGATATCATCATCATCCTCAAATACTTGCCAATTATGAATATTGTCAAGGACTGCAGGTCTACTTTTTATTTCTACCACAGACATGCCAGTAAGGATGACATCATTATTTTTTAGGGCAACATTGGCAAGGAAATCTACCATTATGTTATTTTATCTCTCTATCCATAGGAGATTGAAGGCATCAAAGAATTCTATCCTATCTGAGACTGCATACTTGTACAATTTTAGTCTGTCATCTTTGGCAGCATAATGTTCCCGTATTTGAGACATGATTAACTGAGAATCCCCATGAACTTTCAAACATTTAATACCATGCTTAATTACAATATCCATTCCCAATATTAAAGCTTCATATTTAGTAGTATTATTTGTACAGTGAAAAGTTAGCAGGAAGGAATGCTTGAAAGTGATACCTGATGGGGAAATAAACAAAACTCCAGCTCCTGATCCTTCTTTGGAACATTCTCCATAAAAATACATTTTCCATAGTCCATCTTGTTGCAATAGCAATTCATCCACAATTGGGTCAGTATTCTTTAATTCTAGCTTGATCTCTTCCATAGTAAAGCTTTCCATATCAACATCTACACAACAATTTAATTGGTCAAGTAGAACCACCTCCACCTTGACAGGTGACCAGGGCTCTTTGTACAACTTGACCTCATTTCCATTTATAGGGATAGTTGCATAGGAAAAATCTAATTGCATCTTTCCACCCACTACTGCAGCCCATTGTCTTGATAGAAGCATACCATAATATGGATTAGTATCAACAACCACTATATCCATTATGTAAGTTGCTTCAGAGAAAGCAACAATTTTTACTTCAATGTCTTTCAGTGTTCCTATCACAAGAACTTCCCTGTTGTCCATAGCATAACAAATTCCATCTGGTGTGGTGACCTGAAGACCCAATTCCTTCATGACATGATAATACATTACATTTTCTACAGCTCCAGAATCAATCATGCAATTTTTTACTAAGAAATTATTTACCATTAAGGTGACATAAAATGGGTCAACATATAATGGTTCTTGGATAATTATGTTGCCAATGTAGATATTGGAAAATTCTTTGATTTTTTCTTTTCCTTTTACTTTCCCTTCTCTTTCATTAACAAGTGGACTATCCCTTCTATTATTATTTGATGTCAAGGGTTTTTTCTCTTGGTTTGGAATAGACACATCATCTATCCCTCTTAGAAGTGCCAAAGAAGCTTCTTTATGTTCTTTTATTTTCAGCATCTCCATGAGTGGGACTGAAACTTTCATTTGAGTAAGAGCATGTCTCATGTCAAAAAGGGGTAATTTAGAGGGCACATCACTCATTTTTATACATTTCTTGGACTTATCATTGGCTATTTGTTCCTCCTTTGCTTCTTCCTTTTCAACATGATCAGAAAAGGGTCCTTCTTGTTTTTTAGGCTTTTCATCTTTATTTTCCCTGACATGAGAATCCACAGTAACTTGAGGTGAATCCTTTCTGACATATATAGGGGAAGGTTTACCTTGGGCTGGTTGTACTCTTCTATTTCTTAGATTATATGCATTTATGGCTTGATTAATTGTTGCAATGGTCAAAGATATCTTTTCCTCATCAGTAGGAGTTTTAAAATGAGAATGTGATTCGTCACTTCCCACTATATTTATAGTTACTTGTGAAACACTGTCAACCTGATAACGTTGGTAGGGTAGAATCTATGATTGATATTCTAAACAATTATTGTCTTTTGTACACAAGTTATCAGAAGATGAACCAATGTCAGAAAACCATGGGTATGGTTTCTTTACTGTGAACATATTATCTTGTCCATCTGGGACTGGCTTGCCATTGTTCTAATTTGTTTTATATGGGTATTCTCTTAGGTTAGGTTGTTTATAAAACCTTTGGTTAGTGTATTTATTGTCATGGTACCCTCCCCTATCACTTTTATCAATTTTGGTAGCAAGATCTTTTACTACACTCACTAGTTTATCTACTATGGCATCTTCTTTGATAGTTTTGTTGGCTGATCCCTTTTCTTTCCAGAGTTTATTGTCTTCCCTCTTTGCTAGTTTTGTTGATGCTCTCCTATTGATTTTAATATCAATAGCTATTTTGTATGCATCCCTTAGGTTTTTTGGGTTTTTTTCTCTGAGTAAGTAAGACATTTTACCATCGGCAGCATTGATATAAGTTGTAAGACATACTTCCTCATCTAACCTCAAGACTTGGAATAGTCTATTCATGGTCTTTTGAAATCTATTGTTAAAATCAACCATACTTTCATTAGGGAACTTTTTAATGTTATTGAATTCATTCAGCATGTATCCAGATTTGACATGTCCTCTGTATTGTTCCCTAAAAGACTTTACAAACTCATCCCAAGATGCAATGCTATCATTTGGTAAATTCCTAAAGCAATCTCTAGCATCTTTTGCTAATGACTGAACAAAAACCTCCATAATGACATCCTCATTTTCAATTTCAAATTCAATTATCTTATCACTAAAATATTGAAAATGCTCTTCACAAGTTACAACATTATTTCATGTGAACTTGGGGATTTTTTCTCTTACCTCATTGGGGATCACATTAGGGTGACCAAGAATGTCTTCAAAGAAAAGGGCTCTATATATGTTCATGTGGATAGGTCTCCTCTAGAAATTTCTAAGCACATTGTCACCATTTGGTCCAGTAGCTCCTCCTTGATTTTGAATAGGTGGGGGAACACTTTGTTTTGGGTGAGACTTGAATGCTTGGGCCAGGACCAACAAGTTGAGCACTTGTATTTGGGCTAGAGGTTTTAACATTCGAATTCAAACCAAAAGATTGCACTTTAGGATCAACCCTTTGACTATTAGGGATTGGGCCAACAGATTGATTTTTTTTTTGTGTCCCATGGTTAACTAGCATAGAGCTACTTGCAGAAGTGTTAGTAGTGGCATGTAGTAAAGCTATCCTCATTCTCATATCAGCTGTAGCAGCCTCTAATTCTAACTTCTCCAATTGTTTGGCTAAGTCCTCTTTAACTTTTCTAGTTTTTTCTAGCTCAAGATCAACTTGAGATATTCCCAAAGGAGTGGTCAAGTCATTTTTAGGCTCCTCTATAGTCACACTAACAACCTTTTTCTTACCTTTGTTTGGGGCATCCTTAGTACTTGTCTTAAGTTTTTCATTATGTTCAATCTCATATGGGTATAATTGTCTAATGACAGGCCCTTCTTTCTCAAATTCATCCTTGCCAAGATTTGTCATTTTGTTTGGGGATTTCTTTCTCAAATCATCAAGATCACCGAACAAGTCTAGATTCAAACCCTTAACCTCTTGCCTTAGGCTTTTAGCCTTGAGGTCATTTCTTCTAGTTTTAGCCAAGAATTCCTCTCTTTCCACCAGTAAATCATATAACTCTTGCTCGTGTTTCTTCCTTGCTTCTGCTATTTCAATTTCTTGTTCCTTTTTTATTTTTCTTAAAGCCAGAACCTCATCCTTCAACTTATCAAAATCATAGGAAGTTGTCTCAGCAACAGAAGTTTCTTCTAGTGCAGCTAAATTTTCTTCTACAGGGAAGAAACCTATATCAGTATTTTCCCCATCTCTGAGAGGATCAAAGTTTGCATCAGCTCTATAAGTGTCAATTGGTCCCATGGGTCGTGCATCTTCAAATAAATATGACTTTGTTTCTGGAGAAGGGGTCTCCATCCTTCCCTTAGAGGTATTTAGGGAATCATGTTTAGATATACCTCTTTTGGACCATTGTCTCCTTCTAGGTATATGGAGCTCTTCTCCAACATCTTTCTCAAGATTTTCTTTGAAATAGGATCTACTATTCCTTTGTCGACTCATCTTTCAAAACAAACAATTATATTCAATATGTTTCATGTGCAACAATAGAGTACACAAAGGTTAGAGTCGCCACCTCTTTGCAGAGGACAAAATATAGAATGATTGAGCAGCTTATCCTAACTTGGATTTTCTTTCACAACAATAAGTCTAAATGAAACTTAAAAGCAAATTTTCTTGATAATTCCTCACCTTGATTAATTAGTAATCTCATGAAAACTATTGTTCACTATCTGTGTCACTGCAAATATTTTCCACTCTGTAACTTTTCTTTGAAAAACATACACTGGATTAAATCAGAGACTTTATAGTCGCCAGTCACTCTATTTGAGACAAGATTAGTATCATCTTTAGGTTCAAAACCTTCAAACAATGTCCAATGACAGACAGGCAGAATAAACTTTCTTTTTTGATTATGAGGAAAAATAGACTTATTCTTAATATCGCAAGGACTAACTCTTTCATGAACATGACTCTTAGAACATTAAATCACTCCCCAATAGAGTCGCCAATTTGTTAGCACTTTTTCTTGTAGAATCAATATATAACAATAAATGCTTGACTCTCAGATTCCCAATTCAGATTTGTACATGGAAAAGGCTAATTAAAAAGGATATATTCCTTCTATAATTTGAGTTGCACAAACTCAGGCAGGTGCACCTATCTTCAGATTCACTGCTTCATAGGAAATATTTTAGTCGATCAAGGATTTCTAATCATTCTTATTTTTAGGTATTTTGACCTAGGAAGGTTAACCTATAAATTCTCTCTTTAATGAATCACCACGATGAACTGTATTTCTCAACACAATTGTCTAGACATGTATACTTTAGATTAAAAAAAGTAAAGATTGATTAAAATTTGATTGGTTTGATGATAATGACTACTTATCATAACTTGACCAGTGCCTAATCTTGGGCCACAGAGTCACAGTGAAACATACATTCACTAGAGACAATTAATTAAAACACAAACAAAATCTTATATAGAATGCCTTACAAACTACCCTTTCACTCTCATATCTTTATATCAAATTCCTACATAAAACCCTAACCCTCTAGAACTATTTGCAATATTTAAACCCTCCTTGAAAGAAACTCACAAATAAAAACATAGTTACCTTATAACTGTTGAAGACAATTATTTAATTGTGTATTGTCATTGATGTTACACATGTATATACACTTATGTAGTATTTTTACATTAATGTCTACATCCAGACTGAGCATAGTTGGTAAACAAAATGAGTTGAGTTTGAGCATTGAAGAATTTCAGTGTTGACCGAGTTCACTCAGGCATTTCAGTCTTGGTCCGGCATTCAGTTGCGGCTGACTAACAGTGATTTATATTATGTAATTAAATGTTTATATGAGGCCGACTAAATTATGATTTATTATTTAGATTTTATTCAAGCCAACTTGACAGGGCTTAACATGTATTTATGAAAGTTCAAGTTTGGATTGAATGAGTAGGAGTTGATGCCTAAGTGTGTAAGATGAAGCAAAAGTGAAAAGGCAGAAGTGTGGAATTTTGTGAAGGAAAAATTAGATGGGATTCTGATTGAATAGAGAACACTCATAGCTACAATAGAATATTTTATCAGCAAGGATCTAGTTACAATCAAGCAGAGATATAAATCAAAAAAGACAGTTGCTTACACCTATAGGTCAATCCATTGTTACTTTCTAACAATTGTAGTAGTGATCAAAATCTCTTAACATAGTAGGCTTAACAGTCTTTTGTAAATCCTCTCACAAGGTAGCATTTCTAGATTGAAGTGTTAAAGACTTCTAACAAGGCCACTCCTCACAGGGTGATTAAATCCTTTAAATAGGTCACACCTAATAGTGTGTTATTGTAACCTTTAACAGGTTTGGCTCCTAAAAGGGCTCACTTCAAAAGAGTGAAAAATAGTAACTAGTTACATTGGTGGTTTTTCCCATATTTGGTTTCCATGTTAAATCTTGGTGTCATATGTGTACTTGTTACTTGTTTTATGCTTTATGTTTCTCCACTTAATCTCTAAATTTAATTGCATTAAAGATTGCTTTAACACTCGAGTTACAGAAGGAACACCCGAGCTACAGAAGAATATCTTAAGTAACCCAAGTAATAGTATTAAAGTATTTATAAATCTAAGGGACAAGGATTTGTTTTGGAGTAACTGATTCACCCCTCCCCTCTCATTTACTGATCTCATTTCCAACAATTGGTATCAGAGATTCAAGTGCTTTGAGGAAAGGTTTCAAGGCCTAAGCTAAAGATCAGAGATGTCTTATAGGAGGGAGCTCCCAAAGCTAAACAAAGACAATCTCCTAGCATGGAACAAACTGATGAAGCTACATCTATCTACTATTGGAGATGCTGGTTTACAATTCTTAGAGACCAGATTGTCAAAAATACAATAATGGGAAAGCAAGATACTGAGAGGGGGGGGTGAATCAGATCTTCAAAATTAAACACTTAAAGCAAACCTATCCATATTCATAGATAAATGAATATAATGTAATCTCAGATAGCATCCACACAATGAAATAAGTAACACATAACACAATAACTTGGTAACCCAGCAACCCAAATAGGTAAAACTGGGGTGGGGATGACACCCACAAAATTCTCCACTACTGCAATAATAAAGTGTACCTATTAGGGTTACAATGTTTGATTACAAAATGTAATCTACCCTGTGAAAGGTCTGCCCTGTTAAGAGCTTAAGATCATTACAATCTACCCTGTGAAAGGATTTGAAACTTACAATGAAGTAAGCACTCTGTTAGGAGATTTAAGAAAGGTCTGCTAGAACCACTCTGTTAAGAAATTTTCACCTAATTCAATGATTAGAATGTCTCAAGTATTGATCCTTCATTATGCACTCTGATGCTGATGATAGATCTCCTCTTTCCAGTACCTTCTATGATCTTATAATCTGATATAACTTTACTCTGATGTTCACTGTGTTCTTTCTCTGCTTGATCTCTACTTCTTAACAAAATAACCCTTGTGCATTTCACTTCTGAAAAATGCAGTCGCCACACACTATTCACACTTTTAAAATAGGGTTCAGAAGAAATCTAATATACTTGTTAAAATCTGATAGCGAGATCTAGATCAATGATCAAGATCTGATATCCATGCCTTGATGGTAAAACAATTAATTCTTACAATGAGTCATGCATAGGATAAAACAATTAAATGCATAACTAACTCCGTATAAGAATATTAAATGCATACATTAGTTGGCCCAAAAAGCTTATACAAGTCGGCCAAATCACTTATCTTTGAAGTTTGTATCATTCCAGACATGTATACAAAAACTATTCTACTCGGCACTTGACTGTCTGTTGCTTGGCACTTAACATCCTTGTATCCTTCTCAGCTCGGCAATGTAACTAGGTAAACTGAAGAAACTTCTCGGCAATGTTGCTCGGCCTTGCATAGTTTTAGCTCGGCCACAGTGATATCCAACTAAAACTGCCTAGGTGAATGACTAAGTGTTGTTCACTAATCATCAACAGATCTTAGAGATTAACACAGATATGTTGCACCAACAGGGACTATAACTGTGGAACAGATGATGTAACAAAAACTTTATAACATGATGATGATTGACATAGCTTCTTCACTCAGCTATTCAAAATTTGATGAAGTCAAGGACTTCCCTACAACTCATGATATGTGGAAGAAACTATAGGACAATCATGCAGGTGATACAAATGTAAAGAGAGCTAAAGAAGAAATTCTAAGAGGACAATTTGACTAGATGAAAATGAAAGAAGGAGAAGATACCACAAAGTACAGTGAAAGAATCAAGAAGATTGTAAGTGTCGTCAGAGCAGCAGGTGGACTAATTGAAGATACTACAATAGTCAGCAAGTTACTCAGAACTTTACTCCCTATCTATGCTATTAGAGTTTCATCCATTCAAGAAATGAGGTGCAACAAAGACATTACTCTAGATACATTAGTGGGAAGACTTACAACCTTTGAGCTGGACAATTGTGACAACTACTCTCCTAGCTCTAGAAATCTTGAGTCTGCATTCAAAGCCAAATTGAACCTTGGTAAGAAGGATAGGTACTCCAAATGAAAGCAGATTGAAAGTGACAGTGATGATGAATCTGATGATGAAGATCTTGACATTATTGAAGAACTGCTTGCAACAAGAGCTGCAAAAGGAAAATACAAAGGAAAGATACCATTGATTTGTTTCTCATGTAAAGTTTCCAAACAAGGAAGACAAGGATGAGAGGAAGTTTAAAAAATTAAAAGGTGAGAAAGATTTCAATAACCACAAAAGCTATAAGGATAAAGGAAAGAAGTCTTGTTATATTGCAAAATATTCTGACAGTGATGAAGAAGAAGAAATGGTTTATATTTCCATTAAGGATGAGTCCGATGAGGAAGATGAAAAGACTTCACTTTTCTCACACATCAATAAAAATGATACTTGGATAATTGATAGTGGTTGTTCTCATCACATGATTGGTGATAAGACAAATTTTGAACATCTTGAACACTATGATGGTGGAAGTGTCAATATTGGGAATGTTGAACCTTGCCCAATAAAAGGAAAAGTTTGCATTGTTCTGACAGAAGGAATTAAATGTGATAATGCTTATTGGGTTGAAGGATTAAGGAGAAATATACTCAGTGTAGCATAGCTAAATAACATTGGATTCAAGGTAGAATTTATGAATGGTAAGGCCAAGCTCCTGGATGGTAAAGGGAACCTAGTTGGAACTGGCAGGCAAAAAAAAGGTAATTTATTCTATCTTGATCTCACTGAAGGTTCGTGCTTTATTGCACAAGTAGAAGAAAGTTGGTTATGGCATAAAAGGTTGTGTCATGTGAATTTTTACAATCTAGTAAACATAAGCAAGAAAAAAATATTCAGAGGTATTCCTATCTTGAAGAAACCCGAGTTAGCAATATGCAAACAATGTCAAATTGGAAAAATGAGCAAGACTAGCTTCAAGAGCAAGAATTACAATACTGATGAAGTCTTGGAATTGGTACATACTGATCTATGTGGACCAATTGGAACAACAAGCTATACTAGAGAAAAATATTTTATTTTGTTTGTTGATGATCATTCCAGAATGATGACTATCATTTTTCTTAGACAGAAATCAAAAGCTTTTCATAAATTCAAGTGGTATCTTGCAAGAGTTGAAAAAGAAACAGCAAAGAAACTAAAATGCCTAAGATCTGACAAAGGAGGAGAATTCATTTCTAATGAGTTCAATGAATTTTTCAATGAAATAGGAATCAAAAGATAGGTATCTGCCCCTGGTACACCACAGTAAAATGGAATAGCAGAAAGGAGAAACAGATCAATTATGGATTGTGCCAGAACCTTAATGATTGAAAAGAATGTTGCTACCAAATACTGGAAGGAGGCAATCAGCACTACAGTGTTCACCTTAAACAAAGTTCAATTGAACAAAGGTAGTGATCAGACACCTTTTGAATTATGGTATGGCTATAAACCTAATGTTCATTATTTTAAAGTATTTGGAAGTAGATGCTACATCTTGAAGGAAGAAAGAAATGGGAAACTAGAAGCAAAAAGTGATGAAGGAATATTCCTAGGTTACTCATGTAAAAGCAAAACATACAAATGTCTAAATCTTACTACTCATAAATTCATAGAGAGTGTACATGTTAAGATTGATGAGTTTGAAAAAAAATGTGAAGAGAAGAGCAGTAAAGAGCCTAAAGACTACAGAAACTTTGTATATCATGAACCTGATACTATACCTATGACTCAAGAAATGGTGATGTGCCAACATACACTAACACAAACTGTACTACCTAAGTTGCAAACTGAGAAACATGAAGTGCTAGTAGAAGGACCCAAGTCACAGATAGAGGGACCCGAGTCACAGACTAAAGGACCCAAGTCACAGACAGAAGGACCCGAGTCACAGTCAGAGGAAACCGAGTATCAGACAGAGGAACAAGAAAGAATGTTTGATAATGACAGACTTAGTGGATCAAGTCCATAATCTAGATTGAAGGTTCTAGTACTTTCTAGATATGTGAAAAGGCATCATGCACCTGAGAAAATAATTGGAGATCATATAGAAGGTGTAATGTCAAGAAAGAAACTAAAAGGTACATTCTTACTAAGTGAATTTGAACCTAGAACTATTAAAGATGCATTAAATGATGAAAGTTGGATAGAGGCAATGAATGAAGAGATTGAGTAGATTGAGAAGAACAAAACTTGGACTCTTGTACATAGGCCAAAGGACAAGAATGTGATTGGAACCAAGTGGGTTTTCAGAAACAAAATGGATAAAAATGGGAAAGTCTCTAGAAACAAGGCTAGACTAATTTGTAAAGGATATGCTCAAGAAGAGGGTATTGACTATGGAGAAACTTTTTCTCTTGTTGCAAGACTTGAAGGAGTCAGAAATCTTCTGGCATATGCTTTACATAGAGGATACAAATTATATTAGATGGATGTGAAGTCTGCATTTTTTAATGGAATCCTAGAAGAGGAAGTCTACATTGAATAACCAGAAGGCTTTATTGATCCCAGCTGAATAAATATGGTTTGCAAGCTACACAAAGCATTGTATGGACTAAAGAAAGCATCCAGAGCCTGGTATGAAAGACTACATAGTTATCTAATAAGCATTGGATTTCAGAGAACCAATGATAACAATAGCTTGTACATCAAAGAAGGACCACACAACAAAATACTATTAGCAGAGATATTTTTTGATGACATATTATTCACTAGTTATGATGACCTATGCAAATCATTCTCTGTAGCTATGAGAAAATAATTTGAAATGTCTATGTTTGGTGAGATCAAATGTTTTGTTGATTTACAAGTACATCAAATGAAGGATGGTATCTACATTACTCAATCAAAATATATCAAGGAGATACTCAAGAAATTTGGTATGGAAGATTCCAAACCTGTTGGAACACCCATGTGTACTAGACAGAAACTATCTAAGGATGATTATTCAAAAGAGGTAGATCAGACCAATTATAGATCCATGATTGGAAAATTGTAATATGTTGTGCACACCAGACTTGATATTGCATTGGCAATTGGTATTTTTGCAAGATTTTTAGCTAATCCCAGAGATAATCACCTAATGGAAATCAAAAGAATTATGAGATATCTGAAAGGTACTAAAGACTATGGTTTATGGTATAAGAAAGGTGGAAACTTTGATTTAAAAGCATTCACTGATGTTGATTGGGCTGGAAGTGTCAATGATAGGAAGGGAACCAGTGGTGGATATTTCTTTCTTGGAAAAGGTTTAGTGTCTTGGACTAGCAAGAAACAAAAATGTATCTCTCAGTCTACAGTAGAGGCAGCATATGTTGATGCAGCAATGAACTATTCTAACATCATATGGATCAAGCAGTTGTTGACAGGAATGAGGGAAGAGATAAAAGAACCAGTTATTATCTATTGTGACAACACCAGTGCCATTAACATCTCAAATAATCCTATGATGCACACCAAAACCAAGCACATAGTAATAAAATATTATTTCTTGAGGGAATTAGTACAGAATAGAGAAGTAAGGTTGGAATATGTAAACACCAAAGAAAAAGTTGTAGACATATTCACCAAACCCGGCTTACCTAAGGATGCATTCTTATATCTTAGAGGAAAGCTAGGGGTACTTCCCCTACCTGAAGGTCACTAAAATATAGTTTAGTGATGCATCAACCCGAGCGATAGTGAAAATCTTCCAGTTGATGCAGATCATTAGTACATTCAGGTACATTACAACTTCAAAGAGAAATAGTATTTGTAGAGTTGGATTATTTGGCATCTGTTGGGAAAGAGGGAGAGTTTTCTATAATACATAAGAATCAGAATGAATCTAAGGACATTGTCAGAGGGAGAATCAGAATGATGCTAAAGACATTAAAGAAAATTTTATGTTGCTCCACAATTATTTGTATTATGACATGTTGTGTTGCCATCAATGCCAAAGAGGGAGATTGTTGGAGACAATTACTCAATTGTGTATTGTCATTGATGTTACACATGTATATACACTTATGTAGTAGTTTTACACTAATTTCTACATTTAGATCGAGCACAGTTGGTAAACAGAATGAGTTGAGTTTGGGCATTAAAGAAGTTTAGTGTTGACCGAGTTCACTCGGGAATTTCAGTCTTGGTCGGGCATTCAGTTGTAGCTGACTAACAGTGATTTATATTATGTAATTAAATGGTTATATGAGGCTGACTAAATTATGATTTATTATTTAGATTTTATTCAAGCCGACTTGACAGGGCTTACCATGTATTTATGAAAGGTCAAGTTTGGATTGAATGAGTAGGAGTTGAAGCCTAAGTGTGTAAGATGAAGAGAAAGTGAAAAGGCAGAAGTGTGGAATTCTATGAAGGTGAAATTAGATGGGATTATGATTTAATACAGAATACTCAAAATTGTAATAGAATATCTAATCAGCAACGATCTAGTTACAATCAAGCAAAGATTTGAATCAGCAAAGGTAGTTTCTTACACCTATAGGTCAATCCATTGTTACTTTCTAACAATTGTAGCAGTGATCAAAATCTCTTAACAAAGTAGGCTTAACAGTCTTTTGTAAATCCTCTCACAAGGTATCATTTCCAGATTGAAGTGTTAAAGACCTCTAACAAGACCATATTGACCATATTGAAGACAATGTAAATCCTTTAAATAGGTCACACCTAACAGTGTGTTATTGTAACCCTTAACAGGGTTGGCTCCTAACAGGGCTCACTTCAAAAGAGTGAAAACCAATAACTAGTTACATTGGTGGTTTTTCCCATATTGGGTTTCCATGTTAAATATTTGTGTCATATGTGTACTTGTTACTTGTTTTATGCTTTATGTTTTTGTGCTTAATCTCTAAATATAATTGCATTAAATATTGCTTTGACACCCAAGTTACAAAAGGAACACCCGAGATATAGAAGAATATCTTAAGTAACCTGAGTAACAATATTAAAGTATTTAGACATATAAGGGACAAGGATTTGTTTTGGAGTAACTGATTCACCCCTCCCCTCTTAGTTACTTATCTCATTTCCAACAATAACTGGTACACTTCAAATGATTTATAATTTAAACATACAAGAGTTGAATATAAATTCAAAAAGACATCAATGATACCGAACTAGAAATTCCATTGTATTTCATTAATAATATCATGACTTCAATACAATCAAATTGACTAAAAACTTAAAACTCTTACACAATTCAAAAGCATGCCTCGCAGTTTTGATTTTACCCTCCTTTACAATATATTACAACTTGCTATTTATAGCTAGCATTAATCATCTTGGAATCCTTAAAGATCAAGGATGCAACAAGCTTCCCATGACTAAGCTAATCTGGAGGACATTAAAAGGCAACATATTCAAGTAATCCTTTTGACAGTGGAAAGACAAAATATGTTGATAACCAAATTTGGTCTTCAATCTTCATCTAGCTGGCACCTTTGTCTGTTGATATTCAGAATAAATTCATGTAGTTGTAACGAGACTTAGTGACTGCCATTCCAGGCTAACCTACACTAGTCTTTGAGGTAGATATCATCCCTATGCTCAAAGATCAAGTCCCAGGTGTCTTCTATACTCTTCATCCATAATGTCAAGGTCAACTGTTATAGGATTTTTCTTCTTGGGCTTTGTCAAGACATCCCTTGTTGTGACATCTTCTTCCTTTGGCCACTCACAGCTCTATATATTCTCAAGTTGGGTCTTTTGTCTTTCCCACCTAGCATCTGTTATGCTCTTGACATCTTTGATGAATTTGTTACAATCTTTCTCTGCTTTAACTTAATCATCCAGAATCTTGTTAAACCTTTCCATGTCCATCTCACCATTGTCAGAGATATATACATCTTAGTTAGGAAACACATTCTCAAATTCTGCACCCCATAGTCCTAATGGCTTGATTTGATTTTCCTCGGTTCTAATGGGAGGTACAATTTTTTTGTAACCTACCCCAAACATATTTAGCCTCACTTTAATTTGGTTTGATTTTCCTTTAAAGAAGGATAACGTGGCTCCAATTTTCTCTATTTTTGTTCCAACAAGAGCTACTATCTCTAGAAAACCTGACCTTAGTGGTTGCATAGATGCCAACCTCTCAAAAAGTGTTTTCCTTCTAGACCAAGTGGCATAATATGGATTTAAAACTGATATAAAACTATTGACCTCTGTTTGTAAGCCTGGCAACTTTCCATAAGCTCCATACACCACATAAATCTTGTCCTTGATGGTGTTTATTCTGTGTTATAAAATTGAAGTCAAGGCTCCCAAGATAACACTATTATGCTCTATTATCTCTTGCTTTGTTTCACCAACTACCTCCTCTATTTCCTCTATCTAGATTTCTAAATCTTGTACCTCTTTAGGCTCAGTAGGGGTAGGCTCTGGCATATCCAATAGTTTTTGAGTAAGCTCAGCTATGAGCTTCTCTTGTTCCTTAATCTTTATCAAGCCCAAATTTTTTTCCTTAACAATATCACTAGTATCACTAGTGAGTTTCTTTAGCTTCTCTGACATTTGGACTACTTTTGCCTCTTTAAGTTGAGCAAAGTGAGTTAGCACTTGGGAGATTTCTAAGTCCCCTATATTCTCGACTAACTAGATTATCTTGTTACCTTCCATTTTCACCTGGCTATTCAACAAGGATGGCTTCTGATCTTTGGGAGCCAAGCTCCACATTGCAAGTGCTTGGGACTTAGGGTTATATCCAAACCCCCTTATCATGTCCCCAACCTATGTCTCTAATGATAATTTGACATCAGTTTGTTTCCTAATTTGATCAATTTTAAAGATTGAGGATAGATACCAACCTTCCACTAATAGCACCCCACTGGCCTTAACCAGTTTCCTTGCTTGTTCTGGAGTAATTTTCTCAAATTTAGGATCATAATCCTACAATGTTTGTAGAGCCTCTTGAGTGATTGGATCACCACCTCCCAATTGCAATTGTTTTCCTACCTGTTGTTGCTTATTCTAGATGAGGAAATCCTTGAATTCCTTTGTTTTTATGGAGTTGTCATCCTTCAGGAATTCATCTTGGTGTAATAACCTCTCATCTGTACAAATCCTAAGAGGTAAATCTTCCTCTTCTTCTACATCCTTTTGAAATTTTTTGTCTTCCCTGATTTGTTTTCTCAGTAAGTGATCATAGGGCCTATTCCCAGTTATTAATGCAGCAACTCTATCTATCATTTTATCCTTCTTTTGAGAAGGTTCCCCTATTTCTATTTTCTATCTCTTGGGTGGGAGTTCATTTGTTACTTCCTTCTCAAGGACCTTTGTTAGGTCAATGATATTCTCTACCTCAGCTACTTTCTCTTCAACAATTTCTTGATTGACTATAGGGGGGAAATGTTCATAGTATTAATCATCACTATCATATTCTGACTCAAAATGCTCTGCTTGATCCTTCTCCAGAACCACTAGCACATCTTCCAACTGATTGCAAAGAAGAGTGTGAGAGTTGATCATGGCTTCTAGCCTCTTCAAATAAGGAATATCCGGGAAGAATCCCCCAAATTTTAGGCCTTTTCTCTTGACCTTCCTTTCTAGGTCCATAAGTTCATTAAAATTTATAGCTCTCCTATGCACCTCCTCATCCTCCAACATATTTCTTATCAAATCTTCTTCCATGCACTCTTCATGGTCTTTGGTGTAGGGGATGGTTGGTGTCTAAAACTTTCTAGCACTAAGGATGAAGCCTTCTGTGTCAACATGTCTATACAAGGCCACATTCATCCTCTAGTGATTCATCCAATTATTCACAAGGTCTAATGCCCCATTTCCAATAGTAATATTATAGATCTTGAATTGCCTAGGGGTAAAAGTACCATTTCTGTGTGGTGCAAGATACTCCTTATCTGTCAAAATGAGCTGCCTTATGAATTCCATTGTAGCTATTCTTGGTGGCACATGGAATGGCAATATGTGTGGAGGGTGGGAACAACCATATACCCTCATTAGTGTGAGGTTCTTCTCATAGTATAAGTCTCCCCAATTACGGTCTCCAGGCCATTTGTCAAGATACTGGTAGGGTCTAAGTAGTTGAACTATCTTGATTGGCAGCCTGGTCTTATTTACACCTAGGCACTAAAGGATTGGATAAACTATCCAATTCTCAAAGGCACAAAACTCCTTCTCTCTAGAGGTGTAGTTCCACACTCTTACCTAGAATTGAACAGGGTTAGGCTGGTTGTGACAAAATCTTTATGGTTGTAGAGATTAACAGTTCATGAGCGGGAAATTGTAGTATAGGATCAAGTGCATTAGAATTGAATAATGCATGAATATGGGATGACCCTCCTTTTTCAGTATTTCTATAAATCCCTGGTGCATTTGGTCTATTATATATTGAATGTAATCATAGTTGGAGATGGTATGGAGGATCTACATGTCCAACACCATCATTAGAATGTCTGAGGTAATTCTATCTACTCCTGCATCTTTTCCCAGCACTCTGCATAGTGCATATGATATGTATTTTATGTAGAAATTTAGGTCCTTGTAGAAATATGGGGCTGCTCCTGGGATGGCTGCTATGTAGGTTTTCATCTTCTTAGGAACATGATGTTCCTTGATCAATTTGGTAACAATGCCAGACTCCCTATTATACCTATTCTCTAGGCTCTTCAAGTTTATCTCAGTAGTCATAGGGTAGTACACATTGAAGGCCTTCATGAAAGAATTTTGGTCCAAGGTAAGTAGGGCTTTTCCATCATCCCTCTTAATTTTTTTGGTCAAGGTATCATACCTACTGGCAAATTCTAGAATGAAATCAACATCTACAAAGATTTTGGAAACTATTAACCTGGCTAATCCACAGGTCCAAGGGTTTGAAATTGGCATAGGCTCATCACTATTATTGAAAAATTAATTAAATAATGAATAACCTGATTAGCCTAGGGTTTTTTCATCCCTAATATATGACTGGTCATCAATTAAAAAATTGGCACTAACCTTTATGTTTTGGCTTGAGCTTGGTAGCAATGTGAGAAATTCATTTGAATAATTTATCTTCCCCTTTGTGTCATCCTTAGCATCATCACTTCTTCCACTAGTGGATACCACACTCAGTGCTTGACTCATTTTTTCATTTCTATGTTGTTCACACCTTTCTTCATTGATATTGAAACAAATATTCTCAAAACCCTCACCACCAACTGTTAATTACCCTAAAATTTGCAATCTTGAGCACCAAAGACACTGCTAAATTCTAAATGAGGAAATTACTTCTTTTAATCACTTTCTGCTGGAGATCTCACTCTTCTCAAAAAATACTGAATTCTTTAAAGTTTCTTTGCTCTAAAAATCTAGAAGCTGGTAGGAATGCAATGATTACGGATATACATACTTATAACTGATAAATTAATGTAGATGTCTCTTCAAAATGGTAAACTTGCAATTCAGTCTCTTCCGCCATTAGTTTACACACTGTGAAATCAATTTCTGGTTCTAGCCATGGCATTCAAAATGAAAAGTAATCAATATTTGATGAGTGTTTTTTCTTATAAAATTTGAAAAGAGATAAAACTTAGATCTGATTGGATGTATTAAATCAAATTACGACTACTTTTCCATCTGTCAAAATCTCTGAAATCTTATTGGTCAGCAACTATCCACCATAGCATCACAGAAAATTCTTCTTTTAACTCAGGTTTTACTTCTGGTGACTTAGCAACTGAGTAATCTCCTTGTCACTTGATATTCTTTCTAACTCCAATTTGTTACTAAGACTTAGCGACTACCGTTGGATCAATCTTTAGATCAATGGCTATTTTTGTGTCGCCTGATATTTTTACTTAACCCTTCTTTTTACGGAGACAACACGACTAAGCTTTCACCTAACTTTTCTTCAACCTCGGGTCACATCGTGAGACTTGGTGACTGATACATCTCTATGTCACTGAACCAAATCTCTAACTCACATTTTATCCAAAGACATGGTGACAAAAGCCTTTAGTCTCTTTATCATTTGATTTTTTCACTTTTATGATTTCAATCTGGAGACAACGCAACTGTCATTGATCTTCATTTTCTCTGCATTTGACGATTGCCACTAAGTCTCCTGATCTTCATATCAAACCCTAACTTTTCATGAGACTTCATGACTGATGGACACATGTCTTACTTTTCTATTGTCTCTTGATTGCCAAATATTATTTGACTTTTCAACTTTATACCGTGACCATGCAACTACCGTTGATCTGGCCTCCATCCTACAGTTGTTGTTGAATCTCTTGATTATTAACTTAACTCATATTTCTTCTCGCGACTGCGTGACAACACTATATTCCAAACTGACATTCAACCTGGGTTTATTCAGAGACTTGGCGACTATTAAAACTCCATGTCGTGTGATCTTTTCCAAAATGCAGGGTTAATCCAGAGACATCCCGACTGCCATTAGATTTAATCTTTGATCAATGGTTGTTACTGAATATCCTAATCTTTCACTTAACTCACTTTTTTTCAAGACTTAGTGACAACGATGAAACCTTAATATTTTTACTCAACTTATAACCCTGGGTTTCATCTGGAGATAACGTGACTAAGTAAACTCGAAGTCACCATATGAAATCACTAACTCTTATCTCATCAATAGATAATGACCATCATTATATCATAACTGAGATCAACGATATGTGGTAAGTCTCTTGATCCTCTGAAGCATATTCTTTTTATTAGGAGACTACGCGACCAAAGCTTTTTGCCAAGTCTCTAGATTACAAGGAATATTCACTTTTCCTCATGAGACTAAGCAACTAAATAATTATCACATGCAAATAAATTCAAACTTAAGTCATGAAAAGGTAACATGAAAACTGTTAGTAATAACTGAGAGGGGGGGTGAATCAGTGGCCTTAGAATCTTATCCAATTTAAACTTTAATCCACCAATCAGTACTTCTCTGATTATTAAGTCCCTACAAGATGTATGCCTTTGAAATAATTGAAACAAATAACTGTCTGTCGATTTACCTTGTCTATCCTTATTCTCCTTGATAACTGATAAGTAGTAAACTATATTTATCGATACTTAGTAAATATGCAGAGTATACTAGTCAATCAATAAATGCATATGTATAATGTAAAAATATAAAGTAATAAATCATACACACATAACACAAGAATTTTAACGTGGAAACCCTGTTAAGGGAAAAACCACTGGGACCAGTACCCCAAATTTTCACTCTTCTGAAGTGAGCCATGTTAGGAGCCAACCCTGTTAAAGGTTACAAACACACTGTTAAGTGCGATCTTGTTAGAGGATTTTCAATACATAGGTTTTCACTAAGTATCTGGCATCTACGCTACCATCCTTGAATCAATCTCATGACTGTTAATAGGCTTTATGCAAATCTTACTACCATCTTTGAATCAGCCTCCTTCTTGGACTGTCAATAGGCTTTAGGTAAGAGCGGTACTACTATTATGAGTCAACCTTCTGGTAATATATTAGGATATACCTCAGTTACAAAATACTGTTAAGTCCTTCTCTGTTAAGAGACTTAATGCTTCAATAGTTAAACTGAAACAAAAATGACCTATTTCTAATGCAACTGAATTGTATATTTTTAGATCTATTTACTTAAAAAGTCTTTCTGATCAATGTATCAATCCAATTCCTTTGTACTTAACTCTTTCTACTCTGTGATGTTGTGCTTCTCTATCTGTCGGTGTCTGCAAAATTCTTTAGCTCTCCCTCAGCTTGGTTGATCAGGACTGCATGAAGTTAATCCTTCATCAGTTTCTTCTTCAGCATCTTCTATCAGTTCACTCCTCCATGTATCTGATTGCTTTCTCATCCACACTTAGAGTGAATTAAGCTTGTCTCTTATATAGACATGATTTTCCTTAATTCTTGATTCTTGATTCTTGATTCTTGGCGTAAAAAACAATCCAGCCAAAATGATTTATGGCTTTAACTCCTGATTTATCTTGTAGTTATCTTCTTGCCAACTGTACAAATCATTTACTTAATTGTGGTCGAATAAAAAAAATAAAACAACCAGTTAATTCTATCCTTTAGCTCTTCCAGCTAGATATTTTGTCATTTTCTGATCTCTCTGTTCTGTCGGTCAATTCTACAGTTCGTCACCGGTGACAACTACCAATTCTGTCAGTGTAACTTCAGTTAGCTTCAGGATCTCCATCCATTAGGCATTATTGGATCTTTCTCATCAGGCAACATTGTTTTTAGCTCATCGAGTATCCTTTGATTCTACTTCATTGGGCAACACTGTCTTCTGCTCGTCGAGCATCACTGTGACTTTATCTTTGTCTTTACTGATGGTGTGCACTCCATTGGTGTAGTCTATCACTTAGTGAATACTTGACTTTTATGCATTACTGAAAGCATAACTCTTATTCCATTGATTCTCTAAATTTTTTGGCATTATGTATATGACCATATAGATGATATCAAGTTGACATCAATTACAATACAAACCATTAACTAATTTAATGTCTTGCATCATCTTCAACTTAATATAGTCAACCATTTAATCATTTATATGTCATCAATCTCTCCCTTTGGCATTGATGGCAACATACTATATTATCACACTATACTATTTCTAATACAATATGAAATACAATTGTTGAGATTCATCAAATTACCAAACAATTTTTTTTTATAACCAATAAAATGTCTGACCGCCGGTAAGCTCTGTGTAAGCTTAGATTTGATTCATGCAGCTTTCCTTTTTCTTCTTCTGATGTGTTGTGACCTCTGTTGGTGTCAAAATTATCTTTGACTATTTTTCTTCTTTGATGTCTCTGTCTTTTGTTTGCAACTTTTATATCAATTCTCTCCCTTTGGATATGATCTCTCCCTGTTTGGAGTAATCTAATAATGAATAGTTTCTGATGATAATATGGAAACATTCTCTCCCTTTGACATTAATGCCAAACAAATATTTTCATAAATATCTATATTCTGTCAACCAATTTTTTCATTATATATTCCTTCAATTTCCCTTATCCATTATCAATATAACAATCTACTCTAGTGCTTGATTCTGATATATACCTTTTTGTATATAGATGTAGCTTTGAAGTTCATCTTGTGCTTGCATCAGTTTTGAATGATATTCTGATAATATATTGTTGATGTAGTTGTCAGTCCTTTTACTGACTGTTAGACATGGGTTTTACCCCTATTCTATTCATCAGCTACTCAAATGTATCCTTTGGCAATGACTTGGTGAAGATATCAGCCAATTGTTCTTTTGATTGCATATATTCAAGTATAACTTCTTTCTCTTGTACTTGTTCTCTTAAGTAATGATACTTGATGGTAATGTGTTTAGTCTTCGTATGCATGACTGGATTCTTGGAAATATTAATTGCACTAGTGTTGTCACAATAAATAACTACTAGTTCTTTGATCTTCATATGCATACCTTCCAGCAGCTATTTGATCCATGAAATATTTGAGTAGTTTGCAGCAGCAACAACATATTCTGCTTCTACAGTAGATTGAGAGATGCATCCTTGCTTCTTGCTAATCCATGTGACAAGTCTGTCACCTATAAAGAATGCTCCTCTAGTTGTGCTCTTCCAGTCATCAATATTTCCAGCCCAATCAACGTCGGTAAACACTTTTAGATCAAATTTTCCTTCTCTTCTATACCATAAGATAAATTCCTTAGTATTCTTCAGATATCTTAGTATTCTTTTAACAGCAGTTATATGTGATTCCCTGAGGTTAGCAGAAAATCTAGCAACAATTCCTACTGCATGTGCAATATCTGGTCTAGTGTGTACAACATACATGAGTTTTCCTATCATTGATTTATATATAGTTCGATTTACCTATGTTGTCTTGTCTTCCTTTTTTAATTTGCATCTAGTAGCCATCAGTGTTCCAACAGGTTTGGAATTTTTCATCTTGAATATTTTCAAAACTTCTTTGATGTATTTGGATTGAGTAATAAAAATACCTTCACTTTGTTGAATGATCTACAGACCAAGAAAGAACTTGATCTCTCCAAACATAGACATCTCAAATTCCTTCTCATCTCATTAGCAAATGATTTTCATAGCATATCATTGCCACCAAATATGATGTCATCAACAAATATTTCAGCAATCAAAGTGTTAGCATTAGTATCTTCTTTCAGATAAAGATTGTTGTTCTCACTAGTCCTTATGAATCCAATACTTATTATATAGGAATGAAGTCTTTCATACCATGCTCTGGGAGCTTGTTTTAATCCATACAAGTATTTGTGAAGTCTACATACCATGTTCTTTTTTTCTAGATCTACAAACCCTTCTGGTTGTTCAATGTATACCTCTTCTTCAAGTATTCCACTTAGGAATGCTGATTTGACATCCATTTGATATACTTTGAATCCTTTATATGCAGCATAAGAAAGTATAATTCTCACTCCTTCTAGCCTAGCAATGGGTGCAAAGGTTTCTCCATAGTCTATACCTTCCTCTTGTGCATACCCCTTGCATACTAGTCTTGCTTTGTTCCTTGTGACTTCTCCATTCTCGTTC
>MU224806.1:752285-806553 GCA_018584345.1 Thuja plicata | reverse complement strand
CTATCATCAGTGTTCTTGCACAATCAACTATTGATCTATTCCTTCTCTCAGCAATCCCATTTTGCTGTGGTGTTCTTGGTGCAGAAACTTATCTTTTTATACCATGCTCATTACAGAAATTAGTGAACTCTTCTAATATAAATTCTCCTCCTCTATTTGATCTCAAACATTTCAGATCCTTACCAATTTTTTTTTCTACCATAGCCTTATACCTTTTAAACATCTTAAATACTTTAGATTTTTCTTTTAAAAACATGAATGTCATCATTCTAAAGTAATCATCAACAAAGAGAATAAAATATCTATCTCCATAATAGCTCTTTGTCCTCATAGTTCCACATAAATCAGTATGGACTAATTATAGAATATCATCAGATGTATGGATTTTGCTTTTGAATCTATACTTTGTCATTTTACCTTTTTGATAATTTTTGCACATGATGTTGTCTGGCTTTGTCATCGTCGGTAAGCCTCTTACACTTCTTTTCCTGCTTATCTTCATCATGTTGTCAAAGTTCACATGACACAACATTTTGTGCCACAGCCATATGTCTTCATTTCTAGTCATCAAGCAAGTGGGGTTAGTATCATTTAGATAGAATAAATTACCTTTGGTCTATTCACCGGTACCAATCAGTGTTCCTGATTGATCGAAGATCTTTGCCTTCTTGTTCTCAAATGCTACTTTATGACCTGAATTATTCAGCTGAGAAACACTTAACAGATTATAATTCAATCCCTTTACCCAATAAGCATTTTCACATTTAATCAGGTTATTCAGCATTACTGTTCCTTTACCTTCAATTTGATAAGGAGAATCATTTCCCATTCTTACTATACCACCTTTATAGTATTCAAAAGTGTTAAACTTTTCTTTGTCACCGGTCATATGGTGAGTGCAGCCACTGTCTATAATCTAGATATCATTTTTAATAATCTTAGATATGAGTGCAGTTTCTTCATACCTTTCATCTTCATCTGAATCATCCTTCACAGCTACAAATACTATCTCAACATCATCATCTAGTTTGGTGTCAGTATCTTCATCTTTGCAAGCAGCTAGATAGCTAGCCTTCTTGCCTTTGTCCTTGTAATCTCGGGTATCACTTCTTTATGATCATCAGTAACCTCTATAATCTTTGTTATCACCTCTGTCAGACTTCTTCTCAAAAGATCTTTTATCACTTCTGTCATCTTTTCTTTTGGGACATCTAGTAGCAAAGTGTCCAATCTCTTTACAATTAAAATATACAAGTTGTAACTTGCCTTTGTATTTACCTTTGCCTCTTAGCATTCTTCTTTCCATGAGTGTTTCAATTTCATCTAGATCTTCTTCTTCACCTTCTCTTTCACTATCTCTTCTAGATGAATGTCTCTGACTAGATTTTCTTATTCTCACAGAAGACTTGAATGCAGACTCTAAGCTTGGTAAGACACTATTATCAAAATTGTTCATCTCAAATGAAATTAGTCTACCAATCAGGCTATCAAGAGTGACTGTATTATTTTCTACTGCTCTCATTTATTAAATAGAAGAGACTCTAATAGCATATATGGGAAATAGGGTTCTTAGGATTTTAATTACCACTATCTCCTCTTCAAGTGTACCTCCAACACCTCGTATAGCATTGACTACTTCCTTTATTCTTGTGTTGTACTATGTGATGTTTTCACCTTCTTTCATTCTGAGATCATCAAACTTTCCTCTGAGGCTTTTTGCCTTGGCTCTTAGAACATTTGCATCACCTCCATGTACAAGTTTCAACTTGTCCCACATTGTCTTTGCATTTTTGCAGTCTTTGACATCCTCAAATTCAGGATCAGAGAGTGAGGCTGAAAGCTCTATAACCATGCAGTTATGTTCATGCTTTACTCTCAATTGATCCACTGTCAATGGTCCTATAGGCAACACATATTTAGTTTCTAAGTATTGAGTAATATCATTGCTAATACCTAATAAGTGAAGCTTTATCCTGCTTTGCCATGAAGCAAAGTTGTTCAACTTGGGCACATCTCGTCTGTTCATCTTGTGATCTTTCACTTAGGTCTTGAAACCTTCCTTCTAAGCACACAAGCTCTGATACCAATTGTTAGTAATAACTGAGAGGGGGGGTGAATCAGTGGCCTTAGAATCTTATCCAATTTAAACTTTAATCCACCAATTAGTACTTCTCTAATTATTAAGTCCCTAGAAGATGTATGCCTTTGAAATAATTGAAACAAATAACCGTCTGTCGGTTTACCTTGTCTTTCCTTATTCTCCTTGATAACCGATAAGCAGTAAACTATATTTACCAATACTCAGTAAATATGTAGAGTATACCAGTCAATCCATAAATGCATATGTATAATGTAAAACTATAAAGTAATAAATCATACACACATAACACAAGGATTTTAACATGGAAACCATGTTAAGGGAAAAACCATTGGGACCAGTACCCCAAATTTTTACTCTTCTGAAGTGAGCCTTGTTAGGAGCCAACCCTGTTAAAGGTTACAAACACACTGTTAAGTGTGACCTTCTTAGAGGATTTCAATACATAGGTTGTCACTAATTATCTGTCATCTACGCTACCATCCTTGAATCAGTCTCATGACTGTCAATTAAGCTTGTCTCTTATATAGACATGATTTTCCTTAATTCTAGGTTCTTTATTCTTGGCGTAAAAAAAAATCTAGCCAAAATGATTTATGGCTTTAACTCCTGATTTATCTCATAGTTATCTTCTTACCAATTGTACAAATCATTTACTTAACTGTGGTCAAATAAAACAACAAGTTAAGTCTATCCTTTAGCTCTGCTAGCTAGATATTTTGTCATTTTCTGATCTCTCTATTCTGTCAATCAATTTTACAGTTCATCGTCGGTGACAACTGCCAATTCTGTCAATGTAACTTCTGTTAGCTTTGGGATCTCCGTCCGTCGAGCATCATTGGATCTTGCTCATCGGGCAACACTATTTTTAGCTCGTCGGCCATCCTTTGATTCTGCTTCATCAGGCAACACTGTCTTCTGCTCATCAGGCATCACTGTGACTTTATCTCTATCTTTACCGATGGTGTGCACTCCATCGGTGTAGTCTGTCACTTAGTGAATACTTGACTTTTATGCATTGCTGAAAGCATAACTCTTATTCCATTGATTCTCTGAAGTTTTGGGCATTATGTATATGACCATACAAATGATATCAAGTTGACATCAATGGAAATACAAACCATTAACTGATTTAATGTCTTGCATCATCTTCAACTTAATATAGTCAACCATTTAATCAGTTATATGTCATCAGAAAATAGGACCCATTTGAGAATTTTAGGGCTTTCTTGTATTTCCAAATAGAAACAACCCTAGGGCTTTGCGTTTTTAGCATTTTGGCTAGGTTAAGGGATAAAACAATATTGGCAGAGGTACATGGACAATTTCAACCATGATTTTAAACCCTTCAAGCACATGTATGATAGTAAACTTCAAAAATTTACAAGGAAGACTCAAAACATGAAATATTACCAACACTTCTGAAAGTTACATTTTATTGTGGGTCACAATTCCCATAGAGGTTTTTCCCATACTAGGTTTCCTCATTAGATTTGGTGTTAACTGAGTTTGAATGGTTGATTTTTATATTGTGAGATGTATGATTTTTTAAGTTATTAATTTATTTGGTGAGTCGATTATTACTATATTCAGTTCTACCAAGTGAGTAAGTGAGCTAATTTTTAGGTGTTTAAGTTTTATTTTATCTTATTCACCCCCCCCCCTCCTCTCTGTGGGACCAACACCCCTAGGACCCCTTGTAACACCTATGACCCAATATGTATCATAAGGGTTCCTAAGGTGTCATAATGGGTCATAGGACACATTCATGGGTCCTAAGTATTCATAAGTGGTCCTAGGAAATATTAATGTATCTTAGGTCCCATTAGGACCACTTAGGACACCTACGACCCCTTAGGACCCATTAATGTTCCCTAAGACCCCTTATGACACCTATAACCCATTATGTATCATAAGGGGTCCTAAAGGGTTGTAGGATGCATTAATGGGTCATAAGGGGTCATAAGTGGTCCTAGGGCCCATTAATGTATCATAGGACCCCTTAGGAACCTGTATGACACCTACGACCCCTTAGGACCCCTAAATGTGTCTTATGACCCCTTAGGACCCCTTGTGACACCTACAATCAGTTATATATCATAAGGGGTTCTAAGGGGTCATAAGGGGTCATATGACACATTAATGGGTCCTGAGTGGTCATAAGTGGTCCTAGGATCCATTAATGTATCTTAGGTCCCCTTAGCATCCCTTAGGACACCTAAACCCCCTTAGGACCTATTAATGTGTCCTAGGACCCATTATATACTATCATAATGGATCCTAACACTACAATAGAATAGAAAAATAACACCTAAATTAGTGTCATATTTTAGTGTAATTTTCACTGTAAAATGTGCCCCTGTGTCGGTGACAAGGTGGGCACCCAACTGCATCAATATCTTAGCATTGTATTTGGCATCGTAGTTGATGCCACAATTTGTGCTAGGTTTGGCACCAAATCTTGCACTATAACCTTAAACATTCCATTTGTGGCACTAAGAAAAGAAGTAACCAGTTATGTCTTCTTGGAAATGGGTATTGTACCCAAAATGATGCCAGTTTTGGCATTGGATTTTTATTCTCTTGTTGCTTCTAGTTTTTCTTCCAATTGTGCTTCATGATTTTATTCTTGTTATGCTTCCATTTTTGCTTCTTGTGTTGCTTCCAATTGTGCTTCTATTAAAACGTCATTTTTTGCTTCTGATTTTGCATTCAATTTAGCTTCCCATTTTGCTTCTAGTTTTTCTTCTATTATAATGTCATTTTTTTCTTCTAGTTTTTCTTCAAAATTTACTTTGTGTTTTGCTTCCAGTTCATCTTCTATTATAATTTCATTTGTTGCTTATGTTTTTTCTTCTAGTTTTGGTTCTATTTTTTCTTTCAGTTTGCTTCATGGATAGCTTCTATTATAATGTCATTTGTTGCTTCTAGGTTTGCTTCCAGATTTTCCCCATTTTTATTCTAGTTTTTCTTCCCTTATAACTTTTGGTTTTTCTTTTGGTGTTGCTTCCAAGCTTTCTTCCATTATAATGCCCTTTGTTGCTTCATGTGTTGCTTCAATGTGTGCTTCCTTGTTTTCTTCCAGTGTTTCTTATGTTTTCTCTTATTGTTTTTCTTCTAGTTTGAATCCTATTATGATGTCACTTGTTACTTCCACTATTGCTTCTGATTTTTCTTCTTCTGTTACTTTTAAGTTTTCTCCCAGTTTTGCTTTCAATTTTGATTCTCATTTTGCTTCCATTTTGTTCTACCAGTTTTTCTTTTTTTCTAGAAATATTTTCTTCTTTTGTTCCTTCTCATTTTTCTTTCATATTTTCTTCCATTTTGACGTCTTTTGTTGCTTCTAAAATTTCTTCCATTATTACTCATTTTTTCTACCTGAAATGCTTCTATTTTTTCTTCCTAGATAGTGCACATTTTTCTTTCAAGATTGTTTATGGTTTGGCTTCCATTGTTGCTTCATTTTTACTTCTAAAAATTCTTCTTATTTTACTTCTATTTCTTATTAATTTAATATGTTTTATTCCAATCATGAAACCCATATTGACACCAAGATAGTGCACATCAAAATATATATAATTTAATTGAATTTGACAACATCCATCCTCAGCAGCAAATTAAAATCATCATACTTAATAAATATTCGTCCAAAAATCATCGACCAATTTCAATATATATAAATTAACAAGTGAATACTGATAAGATCATCATATATAACTAAAACAATTGAAATTCCAATATTCCAATAGATCAAAAACATGTCAAAATGATACATATCCTACAGTTGACATAATTCAAAATGATACATGTACACATGATATAAGTAAAAATGATAAATTATGTAAGTGAATATTATACAAGTCAAGATGATACATATCCAAATTATATAAGTTAAAATGGTACATGTCAAAATGTAGCAACTCCATAATATGGTACTACAGGTCATGCAAATGATACATATGATAGTAACCATGAAAAGAGGCATCATAACGATATATCAACAATCATCCATAATGAATTCTATATGATCATAAATGTCATTGGCTACTAGAAGTAACAGTCTCATCATCATCATCATCACCACCAAATTCATCATGAGCATGATCATTGTCGTTATTAGCCTCATCATCTGCTTTGGTGTATTCTGTATTTACATCATCATCATCCTCTACCATGTGATCTAGACCAGAACCAACATATTCTGGGTCTGTATCTTGAGGATCATCTTCATCTTTGGAAGACCTGAGTTCGTCCCAAAAAAAAATTATTTCAATAAAAGTTATTATTTATTTAATGCAATAAAATATGTTTCTGTTATATATCTAATATTACAACATATGAAAAAAAAAAACCATAATCATATTAAATGAATCAAAAACTAAACTACACTGAAATAGATAACAGAAATGTAGCTCTTAGAAAACAAAGAGGAGGTAACTTTGTTCTGCCTTGGCTGTAGGAACACTAGTCACAAAACAAAGTTCTTGTTGAGCCACAAAAAATCTAGGTCATTTTTTTTATTATCATGTGTCATGTCTTATGTCGACTTGTTTTTTCGTGGCTATGGTCCTTTATTTATTTCTTTATTTCTTGAGTGACATGGTCTTAATAGTCTATTTCAAAGACTTTTCCATTAAACCTTAATAATTGAAAAAAAAAAAAAAAAAAAAACTAAAACAATAGAAAGAGCAGGTAAAGGGACGAAGAAACAAAAATTAAAATGACCCCACCTCTACAAAGATCAAATAATTTACACCCAATACAACAAACCAATACGTTTAAAATGTATTAATTCTCTCGCCTTGGGTGTTCAAGTTAAGGGTTCTCCTTAAATGTAATTGCCTTGCAATTTTTATGATGTGAATAAAATCTCTCCCATTCCTCTTCTCTGCATGTAAATAAGGAATTGGTATTATATACAAGGCCATTGGGAAGGGGAAGACTTTTGTATCTACATTCCTATGACACTCACAACTTTCTATATGATTTTTTTATTCTCCCATTCGCATGGTTACTTTTACCTTTCTATTTGTTTCTCATTAGTTCATCTTCTGAGGTATTGGTTCTAATGTGGGCTTGTTATGCTTGCTTGGATTTCAGGTTGTTTATAAAGGAAGGAAAAAGAAGACCTTTGAACATTATTCTTCTCTTTAAGTCATTTTGGTTCATATAAATTTTAAATTTTTAAAAGTGTTAGTCATTTACATATGTTCCTACATTGTGTCCATTGGTCATCCTTTTATATTTTCTTTACCCTGGTATATTTGTGGTTAGGGTCTTAATTAATGTTAAATTATTATGGTCAATGTTTCATGATCTTGTCTTACAACCATATATTTTCATGTGTTCTAGTCTATGCCTTGTGAAATTTTCCCCTACCATGGTAACTTACCCCCTCATATTTTGCACGTACCCTCCTATTCGAGCCTTCAATATTGTTTGTGATGATCATAATGGTTTCTCGCATCCTCATGATAGTTCATGGGGAAAACATTTTCCAATTGCAAGTTTGCGAGGAAGAATGAAATGTTATATTGATGTCTTTTCGTGGCCTCGCAGCTTATTTGTGGGACCTAGTTTTAGCCCATGGGGAAGTGGGAATGTTATGTGTAGCATGTAGTTGATGGGTTAACATAAAAATATGGTCACGTGCCATGGTTTAGCAAGTTTAAATTGAAGTTAAGGTGGATGGTGGTGAGGATTCGATGAAGAAAAGGTAACTCATGATGAATTAGTCACAACTTTGCAATAATTTTTGAAGATAAATATTTAAGCTCGTATTTGTGCGAAGTGGTGACCCATGTCTGTAGAAATGTTGAAAGGAGTGTGTACAATTTGGACAATTCAAATATAGGTCGAGTCAGTGACTGGTTTCCATGTGTGCTACCATGTGAGCTAGTATTTCCATGTTATACAATTCAAGACTTTTTTACTACATTTGGGGAATTTCAAAGTTACAAAAGATGGGTTCCATATCAGAAGTAGCATCAGAAGCATGTTTCATTTACTCCTAAAATGTGGTGCAGATCAGAGAATCATCACGCCTTGTTTCCATTCCTTTTACGAGATGTTTATATAACCAAGAATGTCAACTTGAAAATATTTTATAGTTGTGCTTCAGTACAGATATTGTCTGAATAAAAGTTGTGGCAGTCAATTTGAAGCTTGGAGGAATTTTATTTATAGCTTATTGTGGATGATATTGTGGGCATTGTTTGTATTTATTCCCTTTTGGTTAGATGGCTTTTTGTATGTTCATGATGCTGATGGTGAGAATTGTCATGAGTGGCATTTTTTTTTGCCTGAGTTTGAGACTGGGGAAGGCCATGTTGCAAGAAGTATATAAGGATCATGGGTCGATGCTTCACTTTGTTTTTGTAGGGATTTTTTAAATGCCAAGGGTGGTTGGAGTGATTTCTTAACCTAATACTGATAGGGAAGAGGCTGCAAGAGCAGGGTCAGAAGATGCTAGGGCAAAAGTTGGGCAATGGAGTCACAAATTTCTCTATTGGAATAAATCTGGAAGCTATCCCATAATGGGGAAGCCAATTAGAATATTTCATTATCATTTTTAGCTTCAATAACGACCCATGGTCGATATTGGCATGGTTTTCTTGCCTAGTTGGTTTGTTGTATGAGGTTGAGATGGGGGAAGGCCCTATTGCAAGAATTATATAAGGATCATGGGTTGATGTTGCACTTTGTAGTTCAAGGGATTTCTTAAATTCCATGCGTGACTAAAGGGATTTATTAACCTAGTAGCCCCACTGTAATACCCACCCCTTAGTTTTCTTTTATGTTTTGGTTGCCGAACTCTTTTAGGCCTTTTTATGTATGTGTTGGTTATTTTAGTTGGTTTTGAGGATATTCATGTATTACTTTTCATTTTATTATTGATCCTTTTCTTAGTTGTGTTATATCTTCTATTTACATGTGATTTTTGGATATTTCAAGATGGTTATGTATATGTTATGTTTTCATTTTATTTATGGTTTTCTAACAATACTGACCCTATATATGTATGCGCATGGATCATTGGTATGATTTACATTACTGTTTGGCGTGTTTGGTATGGTATGGGACAGATTCATAGTTACTTGCTTTGGCGAGATCCACATGATAAACGAGTCTCAACCATTATTTGTTATATTGTATGTATGCATATGTTCATCTTTGTGATGACAGGTTTGCAAGTAATGAACTACGTCTTCCCTAAATTGGTAGGAGTGAGCGTGACATATCGTAATATCTCAATGGTAAGGGAGGGGAAATAATATTTAGGCCAAAATCCCTACCCTAAACCCTTAATTTTTCCTAGAACTGGGCAAGAATCTAACTGAATATCCTATTTGAATCTATCAAGTGACATGGATTCATGAGCCTTTCTGTGTGTGGTTGTGTTTATGTTTCAATTGTTTCTCTGTTTCAGTGGTTTTTCTATTTAGATAATTTTCAGTTGGATTAATGATGCTTTTAGCTTGTTATATTTAATGAGTAATTATGGTAAATATTAATTAAATCGATCCAATTTCCATAATCCATAAGAATTTTCAACTTGATTTTTGGATTTGATTGTGTGTAGTATTTAGCATCAACGTTTCGGATCACACTCCGTGATCCATCATCAAGATAAGAGCAAAGAGCATGAAGGAATGTAAAAAAAAAAAGTATTTACATTCCTTCATGCTCTTTGCTCTTATCCTGATGATAGATCACGGAGTGTGATTTGAAATGTTGATGCTAAAAACTACACACAATCAAATCCAGAAATCAAGTTGAAAAGTAAATATTAATGTTAATAATTGCACCTTTGATAAGGTTAAAACATTGATATATTAAATATATGGCTATTTAATAATTAAATATTAATTAAATGCCTATATTTAATTAATTGATTTAATTATTAAGTCATAATTTTTAATAATTAAGATTTAATAAATATTAAATCCAATTATTCTAATTAATTGTGCAAATTGAATTATTGAGTATTACTTTAAGTTGCATGATTAATTGATTTATTTAAATTGAAATATTCTCATACATTTTCAATTATGACTTTGTATTTATATCATAAAGTTGAGTTGTGCATTGGTTTAAGTGAAATTGAAAATAAAGCATTTCTTTTAATTTTTAATTAAATAATTAATATTTCATTAGGGTTTCACTTTTTGAAAAGCTAATTGTCTAGTTTTCTATATCTTTGAATTGAAAGCCATTTTGAAAGTTGTTCAATCAGGGAGAAGGAGAATTCAGGTGATTAGAGATTTGTAGAAAGCTTAGGAGTATTTTGGATTAAAATTGGATCTTCTCATCAGTTACCAAGGTAGGATCTTGATCTTGATAATTCTAGCTTCCATATCCATGTCTTCTATGCATCTGGAATGTTAGGATCTTGTGTTTGAATCTTTCTTGTTTGTTATTATGTGTTTTAATTGCTTAAAATTGGAGGAATAGGTTATTGGATCAATTATGTGGTTTTCCCTTCAGATTGCATGTCAGATCTGTGTTTTGGGCTTAAGGGTTTCATTTAATTGTATTGGTTGCAAACTGGGCTTCAAGGTTTTCATTTGATATGATCTAGTTTTTAAAACTTCCCTTAGGGTTTCAGATCTGTGAATGAGGTTTTCCTTTGAGTGAAAATTTGATATTATTGCCAAAAATAGATTTTAGCCTTCAGATCTGTAAATCTCTTACCTTGGAAAGAAGAAAATATGTCTTTACCAGGTTCCTGTCCAAAACCCGGATCTAGATCTGTATGGAGAAAGAGAGAAAACAATAGAGTTAATTTGCATGCTTGAAAAACTCTCTTAAAAAAAAGAGATTAATATTAAATTTAATTATATTTTCCTTGTTTTCGTCAATTGCATAGGTTGAGGAAAAAATCCTTCTTTATTTTCCCTTTTGAAGCTAATTATCTCATTGTATATATCTTGGCTTTTAAAAAAAAATAAGTATATTGTCATTGTTGAAAGATATAAAATTATACTGTTTTATATGTTTTTTTTTTTTTTTAAATATTGAAAAAAATTATATATGCTGCTGGAAATGAAAATGTACAGACTGGTTATTTTATTTAAAAATAATAATAACCATAGTCTCAATTTTATAAATTACAATTTTAAATTTAAAAAAAAAACAAATCAAAACTTAAAAACAATTTTAAAAAAATAAAATATAAAAAGAAAATTTATTAAGTTGGGAGGGAAGCGGGAGCCACCACACCTCCGCGCCCCCCTCCCGCCCTCCCCACCCTCGTAATGCCACCGCGGTCACCACTGTGTGGGTAGTGGGGGGTGGTACACCCACGGTACCCACTGCTCAGTGGTTCGCGAGTTGCGGGTGGGGCCACAGGGACGTGGAGACCCGCGGGGCCCAACCTTCCCCGCTTCCCGCCCCCCCTCCTCCCCCCCTTACTTAAACTTTGTTTTAAAAAAAGTTTTTATTTTATTTCTTTAGTTTTAATTTAATTCAAAATTTAAATGTTATTTAAGTTTTTATATATATATTTATATTTATATATTTATATATATAATATAGTTAATATTTATTTATAAAGTTTTATTATTATTAATTTATTTATTTTAAAATTAGTGTTTTTTTTATATATAGTTTTATTAAATTAGAAATAATAGTATTAATATTAGAAAATATTAATATCTATTAATAAATGTTACATTTAGATCATTTTTGCATATGGTAATTATATTTGAATTTTAGTAATTATTAAATAGATTAATTTATATGTGTTAGATTTTATAAATTATTCTATAGGGGTTTTAATTTGCATTTCCTTGAAAAATTGAATTATAGTATTGTTAGTAATTTTATTACATAAATTAATTTGCATAGTGCCTACTATAAATTGGTTTATCACTGAGTTTTGTTAGTTCTTTCTGGAATCGTATTTATCATGCCATGATGTGTTTTATGGGTGAATGTTAAAATAAATTGTGTGTTTCCCTCTTTTATGAAACTGCAATGTGTAGGGTATCTGTTGGGATCAGTTGACTTTTAGGATGTGAAAACCAGAGGTTGTGGGGTTTCTGTTCTTTATGGTGTCTTGTGTGTTTTCAATGCATGTTCCATATGGTGTTATTTTGGTTCAATTTTCCTTACCCAACCTGGTTTGCCTAAAGCTTATATTGTATGATTCTTTTAGAGTACTTATATTTTATGGTTAATTGAGAACCAGTACATTCATGTATGGGAAGGAATCAGTGATGAGGTTTATTTTATACCTTCGTGATATTCTTTTGTGAACCTAGGGTAGGTTACCTAGTTGTGTATTTGGGGGTGGCTTGCAATAAGCGTCGGGGCTCGTAGGTGGTTGTCAGGATCACTTATTATCGTAACAAGTGATAACATAATAATTAATTAGGGGTTTTAGAATGAACTAATAAGATAAGTTTCCTCACCCATTCTTGAGCACTATTATAGGCTAAGATGGAGGATGAGATGATGATTTTTTCCCTGAGAGGTGTTTTATGGCATAGTTAGTGACTTTGTTTGTTTGAGAGGTCATTGATACCATGTATGGTCACTTGAGTGTTAGGGTCCAGAGAGACTACCATGAAAAACCTCAAGGGTTAAACGTATATGATGTCACCTTCCTATATACAACTTAGGTTATCCTACGTGTGTCAGCTACCTCTGTTATTGTGTAGATTCCTTATTGTGATTCAAAAAGATTCTAGGATCTTCCTATGCATTTCTTTATGATGTCTTGTATACCTTTGATGTTACCTTCTTGTTGTATACCCATGTGAGTGGGCTTGATATTATCTCCTGAGCACTGTGGAAGTGGACCTTTGGTTCCACAAGGTCAGGCGGTAGCGATTCTTATTACCATTGAGATCTGACATTCTTCTTCATGCTTGAATGATCCTTGTTGTAGTTCTATCTTCATATTTTTCTAGATACTTGTTCAATTTCATGAGTTGTATATTTGTACCATATGTGTATATTGGTTAACATCCTTTCAAAGGATGTATTGTATTGTTATGTATTAGTTCATACCCTGTGACTTGTGCAGTGGATGTTGATTCTTTCATGCATACCTTGGGTATTAGTTGTATATGTGATCTTATTTTATGAGATGTATATTATTGGATTCAATTGATGTATCTTTTATGTAAGTTCTTTATAGTTGTACTTCGTAGATTATTTTTCTTAAGTAATTCTAGGTCAAGGAACCCTTGAGATTTGTAAGCTTTGTTGAGTTTTATATATGTGTATGTCTTGTATCTCATTATGTTTATTTCACGTTGTTATCATCTTTCTTTGTAAACACTTAAAAAAATTATTCGGTTAACTTAGTTGCATGTTTAGGTTAGTTCTCCTAGGTTCCCTGGTAGGGCATTACACCCACCATCGGTGGTTATTTCCAAAATGGTGGAGTTTGCTAGGATTTATTAGGTGTCTAGTCGCTTAATGCTACCACCCTATTTTTCCATCAATGTTGGGATATGGATCTGGGAATGGCTGGAGGACCTGGTGATATGGTCTTTTCTAAGCCTAGTTCTCCATGTGATATATTCTCCCGCATCAAATCTAAGAGGAGAGATGGTTGTTTCTCTTCTTCTCTGTTAATTATTCTTTCTTCTCTTTTCTTATGTTTTCCAAATCTTCTAAATTCTACAGAAGTAGGCATAATGTTGTAAAATTGTAAAGTGTCAAGAGTCAAGGTTAAAAATAAGCAGCCAGGAATTTTTGAAAAGTAATATCTCTTGTGTTGTGGTATAGAATTTCATAGTTGAGTTCTATCATACAACTGTCTCTAATTTGAAGTGTAGATTTTCTTCAAGTTGAAATAATCAAGGATTATTCATATTTTCAAACACATTTTTTGACATGTATCCCATTTATTATTACCTTCTTTTCTAGGAGCAATGTAATTGTTTTAATAAATGAAATGAGAATTTTGTGTCTTCAAATGAATTATTAAGAATCGTGTGTCTTCAAATGGATTATCAAGACATGTTTGAGATGTTATAGTGATCAATTCTCTCTATTTGAATTTTTTTCCCTCCTTTTTCCACTCGTTGATCTTACAGATGTTGTTTCAGTTTGGTCCCATGCAGTCAAAAGTGAAATCCCTTTAATTTTATGTGAGTAGTGGTAGGAGTAATACCATTTATTCTCAGTGGTGTTTGATGCTAAATGGATTAATTTTTTAAGTGATGAAATAAAATTTCCATTCATATGAATCTGATAATTATCCACATTTACAACTCTAAATTTATTTGCTAAGATAGATTTAACATGTGTGCAGATTTAAAATTAGGAACACCCTCCTGATTTCTATGGAGCCTTGTTGAGTTATAATATCTTGTCTTCAATCTGTGGATAGTGCTAAAACTATGCTCTAATTTTCTTAAGATTGAAGGTTGCAAGTAAAATCGTTAATAGTGTCTATTGTATCCCCACAGGAGTCAGATCATAATAACAGTTAGTTTTTTGAGGATCTAATGAAATTCTCATTGCACTCTCACAGTAGTTTGGATCATGAACTGGTAATGATCACGAACTTACAAGTCATCCTTTAGCGATTACAGAGGATACCACTTTCAATGTTGTAAGTTGAACAAGGGGTCAAGACTAATGGCTTGAAAAAATGAGTCAAGAGGGAATGTTTATGTCTAGGTCTCGATCAGAAAAAATGTTGTTCAATATACATGCTACACTAGACCTAGCTCAAAGTGAAGAAGGTTTTTCAAGCCTTGTCAAGTTGGTTTTTATTTTCCTACAAGAAAAATTCCCAACAAGTCCAATGGTTTCAGGAACAGTCACAGAATAGAGTTCTAATGGGTGTAGGAATAGTCACAAAATAGAGTTTCAATGGTGTTAGGAGAAGTCATAGAACATATTTCCAATGTCTATAGTAACAGACATAAAACATAGTTCCAAGGGTTGTAGGAATAGTCACATAATGTAGTTTTAATGGTTGCAGGAATGGTTTATCTACTAAAACTAAAACAAATTACTAAACAGAAAAGTAACTAAACCAAATGAGTGGAATTCTCACCAAGTGGGGCCCCTTGGACAAATCTTCCAAAATCTTAACTCAGATGTAGAAAATTAAAGTATTATTTTATTTATCAAAGTGTTGTTACAACATGATAGTAATATTATAACTTTAAAGTGCACAAGTTAATTGTATATACAATGTACATAACTAATTTAGAAGAACATTCATTGAATCACATGTAAGAATGATATAGATAGATCACATAGCATCTTTATGTTAAAAAAAAGATATATGGATAGGTTCATGACCATATATAAATAAGTTTAAGAAAGCACTATGAATAGTATCAGCAACTAGGTGCTAAAACCCATAATATTACCTAATGGGAATCGCCTTCATTTTGGTTATCCACCTGTCACTTTCTCAGCTGCATTCTGAGTTTCATTTCACATGCCTTGTTTGTGCTTCCTCATTTGTGCTTGAACAATTTTCATATGGGTTGCAGACAAAGTGACTCACATGCATCTGCTATGATTCAACATTTTTCATTTAATTTGTGGTTCTATCAAATAAGTATATTACATATGTTTTTTCAGTTTTCTTGCCCCTCATAATTCTATAACAATCAACAAGGAGTAGGGATCTGCAACATCGTGAGTGAAAGCAATTTTCTAGAAGAAGAAAAAATAAATCCAAGGTGCTTCATTTGATTTCATGAACCCTATTTTTTAATATTTTTTAAAGCATATAACTCAAACACATCTAGAGCCCAAGATGCCAAAAAAGGACAAAAATATGTTTTTCATTTTTCACTTAAAACATGTGCTAAAAGTACATTTTAATTTGTTTTCCTCTAAAACCTAAAATAGCCCTAGAAGAGGCCAACTTGGATGCAACCATTGAGGATATTACTAGAATCACTAAAAATTATGATGATGATGATGATAATATCATGACACATGGTGCATCTAGTACAAGTGGAACCGCTTTGGGTTCAAATGATCTTGAACTTGCAGCAGTTGGAGATGAAGAGGATTTTTTTTAGAATCCTTATGATTCTAATTAGTGAATCTTGATTGATCAAGATTAAATCATGAACTACACTTTGATTTTTTAATTGTAATGATTTTTTTATTTTCATTGGAATCGTCAACATAGACGTATATGATATGGCTTATTTGAAGATATGTGAGCTATAAATTTGCATTTAATATTTATCTTGATCAATGATTAAGTATCATACTATCAAATTATTATAATCCCTAATTCTACCACTATGATTATCTTGAATCGGGGTTATATTGATAGGAAAGAGGTTGCAAGGGTAGGGTCAAAGGTTGCAGGGGAAGAAGTTGAGGCGTTAGAGCCGCCTATTTCTCCATGGGAAGAAGTCTCAAATTTTTCTCCTAATGGGAAAGCCAGTGGAAATCTTGCATTCTGGCATTTTTAACCTCAATAATGAACAAGGTCAATATTGGCATGGATCAAATGCCTAGTTGGTTCATTGAAAGAACTTTATTTGTCACAATAGCTTTCTTTTATATCGGCCAAGAAATTTTACATCGGGACAATATTGGTGGTAACAAACTTTGTTAGGATATTATCATTTGTAACAGATTAATGGCGATAGAATCCAATCTTTGTTGGTGGTCTGAAGCTTATTTCACCTCTTAAATATAAAAGGAATTCCAAGGCAATAAAAAAGGGAGTTTTGGTTCTAAAAAGTCTCTTTATCTTGTAACTAGGATAGTGTTTAGTTTTAGGTTGTTGAAGGTGAATGTAATTTTTAGATAGTGTAATCTCATGATCAATGTAATGAGTTTGTGCAATTATAAATGCTAATGTCATAAAGTTGTCTCCAACTTCATATACTTAAATTATATAAATTCAATACATTAAAAATGGTTTACTTTGTCTCTACAATTTTCTTGTGGTTGTGTTATTTGTTCATGGATCTCTCTCAAGGAGACAGTTAAATTTCTTTGTGCAAATAATAATAATTTACAGTGTATGAAATGGATTGTTGAAGTAGAACTTTATAATAACATGAGTGGGCTTGTTAGTTTAAGCATTAATATATTCAAACCCCATTGTTAAGATTTATATGTTCATATGATCTTTGTTATGTCTTTACTTTCACTCTGTAGCTCGAGATTGGGAATTGGACTCTTGAGAGCCCTGGAGGGTTTTCAGATTTAAAATCAAATTAATCAAATATGTTGTTCTTTTCTATTCTTTATTTTTTTTAATTTATCTATGTTCTTTTATCTCCATGATCCTTAGAAAAATGTGGAGGATGCATTTAAAAGTATTTGTATAATACTCCTTCATGATTCTAAGAAGGAGATATATAATTTATGTGTTCTTAATATTTGTTAAAGAAAATGGGATTCATTTTTCAAGTGATGAAATGAAAGCCCCATCTATATAAAACATGAGAACTATCTACATCTAAAGATTTGTAGGTGGCCATTAGAATTAATCTATCATATGTACATACTTAGAATAAGGAATAACCTCTTGATTCCTATGGATCTCAAAGTGAAGAAGGTTGTCCAAGCCTTTTTAGTTGGTGTTTTCTTATCCTCCTAGAATAATCCCCAACACACTACTCATTTACACCTTTTCTAACCTTTTCAAAATTAAAAATATAGTGTTTTTCTCTTCTTGTTCTATCACTCCTTGGTCATATTAAATCCTGAATTACAAGAAATTTCTATGATATAATTATTTTGTGACATATATATTCCACTAACTCTACTAGATCACTACAATACCTTGCCAAAAAGGCATAAGACCAATGTCCAATGGAGCTTATTTTTCAAAATAATCTAGATAAATATTACTTCAAGGGACACAAAATGGTAACCTTCCATCAGCTTCATGGGTTCAATAAAAAACATATTGGTCCTAGTTAACAGTTTGTATGGGAAGAAAGATGCTTCTCATTTAAAGAATCCTAAGTCTCATGCTACATATGTTTCTCAAATAAGGGCCAATTTTAAACTAGGTAGTTGTTTTGTCACTCACTTTGTGCAATGAAATAACGAGAGTCAAGTAGAGTCTAGTGGGCACAAATACAAAATTATATACCACCTTTTACTTGTGCTATATTATTTGTGCAACTAATAAATTCTTTGGGAATGCATTGGACATGGATCATACCATGCCATTTTTTCCATGTTAATTTCTAGAACTGATGGGAGCACAAATATGCATCCAAATATGACCACATTTGTGACCAATTATTTTCTCCCTTCCATGAGCTATTATTTGAGAAGAGGTTCCCCGAGTTTTCTGAAGACGTGATCAAAATCTTGGAGAACCTAAAATATTTCCCCCTATATGAGTTGTTAACATATATGAAGATCTATGGCACTGCGAAGGCACCCCATACTTTTCCCAAGCATGTACCTAACATATTTTTCATCAATAAGTCACATGCTATACTACACTCTTGAGATTTAATGAAGTCACGGAACCAATGGTAATGGACGTAGATGATATGATCTAGTGGCTAGGACTACAACTAGGTTCATTATAACTCAAGCAAATGAATCAAGCATCCTTAAAATGACATGAGAAATTGGTGTAGGATCACTTACTCATTGGGATGCCTCATGAAGGCTTTTTGTAATTGGCATTATTTTAGTCTTTTTTCAAGGTCTCATTGTTAGAATAACTGAGAGGGGGGGTGAATCAGTGGCCTCAAAAATTAATCCAATAAACCAACCAAAACTTTATATCTAAAATATAAAACCTCTAGTTATCTTTAGTCCTACAAGATGTATTCCTTTAAACAATCTTATCAAATAACTACTACTCGGAGTTCACTTTTTATCCTTATCCTTAAGCTTTACCGAATAGCAGTCTAGTCTTTACTGAAATACAGTAAATAACTTAGTGTTTACAAATCAATCCTATTTTAATAATGTGTAAAGAAAAACATCAAATCAATGAACCATATACACATTTTCAACATGGATTTTTAACATGGAAACCATGTTAAGGGGAAAACCACTTGGGACCGGTAACCCATAATTTTCACTCTTCTAAAGTGAGCTTGATGAAGAGCCAACCCTATTAAAGGTTACAAACACACTATTAAATGCAACCTTGTTAGAGGATTTATCACTAATAGTTAATCACTTGACCTCGCATTCACTATGGTGTCAACATGAAAACCTTTTGATACTCCTTGGGATGTATCTCAATATATAAAGGATGATTAGATCTTACTATGTTAAGAGGTTTTTTGAAATAATGGTTAAACTAAAATAGTATATGGTCTATTCATAAATACAACTTAATCTTGTAGATGTTCAGATCTATTGTAATCTCATAATACCTTTCTGATCAATGTTTCTCCTATGTTCCTTTGCTCCACTTCTTTCTGCTTGGTAAATGTTGTTGCTTCTCTGTTGCTCGATGTCTGCAGAAAACTTTAGCTCTGTTCTTCTAGCTTGTATGATCAGGTCTATATGAAGACATCAACCCTCACCAGAATTCTCTTCAGTATTCTCTTATTCTTTCCCCATTTCTTATGAATTACTTGTCTCTCTTTATAGACATAATTTCACCATTTCTTGTCCTTCTTATTTTCTTCGTTGATCACTTCTTGATCTGTAAATATCACCATGCTTACTTTAGTTTTAATCCGTAAATCTCTCCTTTTTTTATGGAATAAAACATGCTTTAACACTTCTTCTTATCTTTAGCTTTTAATTGATCGATGAAAAAAAAGTAATCAAACAGTTAACTCTATCTTTAGCTCCTGTCAACTAAGTTGTTTTGTCATTTTCCTAACTTTAGTTCTCATCAGTCAACACTTTAGTTGTGCTTGGTGACTACTACAGATAGCTCAGGCATCAAATTTAGTTCTCGTTAGTGAGAACTATAGTAAGCTTGGTAATTCTTTCTTGAGTAACACTGTCTCGGGTAACATTGTCCGTCGGGTAACACTATCACTCGGTGTATGTTTACCAAAAACAAAAAATTTGTTTCTTTGGATCTTTAAGTGCTGTGACAATATGAGTATGAGAAATCATACCATATTAAGTTGAAATCAATGACAATACAATCCATTAACTAATTTAATGTCTTGCATTTACTTCCTACATCTCTGTGATCATCAACTTTGTCATCTTCAAACATTCAATTAGTTATAGTTCATCAATCTCTCCCTTTGGCATTGATGGAAACACACTACACACTACTAATAGAATATGAAATATATCAGTTGTAGTTCATCAATCTCTACCAAACTTATTTTTCTATAACCAATACAAATGTCTGACTCTCGGTAAGCTCTTCTAGCTTAGATTTGATTCTTGCAGAGTACTTTCTTCATTCTTCACTGGATAGATGTAGCAAATTTTGATTCTGTCTCTCTCTTTATTGTAGATTCTCTTCTCCCTTTTTTGGATATATATGCAGTGTTTTCTTTTCCATTTCTCTCCCTTAGATGGATGTTTCTTTGAATATTTCTATGATGTTTTCTCTCCCTTTGACTATTCCTCTCTGTGATGGATAGTTCTTTTATTTTTGACACCAATTTACTTCTCTCTATATTCATTAAGTACATATTTCCCTTTGAATACTTCTAATAGATATTTCATATGGATATAATCTCTCCCTTAAGTCATCTCTCCCTTTGATAGCAATGCCAAACTCTTTTTCCTTTTTTTTCATAATATATTTCTTGAATTTCCTTTCCATTAGCAATATAGCTCTGTATTAGCCAACAATATCTCTGGTGTTTGGTGTAGATAAGTACCTTTGTTTGTACCGATATATCTTTGTAATTCATCTCTTTCCTTGCATCAACATGTATGATCTTCTGATAATGTATAGGATGATGCAGACTCCTAGTTAGTTTAGTGACCACTAGACAAGGGTCGGACCCCTAGTCTCTTTCTCAGGTACTCAAATTTATCTTTACGCAATGGCTTTGTAGATATGTATGCTAATTATTCCTTGGATTGAACATATTTTAGTATCACCTCTTTCTCTTGCACTTGTTCTCTTAAGTAACGATACTTGATAACAATATTCTTTGTCTTAGCATGCATGACAGGGTTCTTTGAAATGTTAATTGCACTTGAATTATCACAATAGATAGTTACTAGTTCAAGAATTTTCATATTCATACCTTCTAGTAATTGCTTGATCCATGCAATGTTAGAGAAATTTGCAGTAGCATCCACATATTCTTCTTCTACAGTAGATTTTGAGATGCAACCTTGATTCTTAATTATCCATGTGACAAGTTTGTCACCCATAAAGCATGCTCCTCCTATTGTGCTCTTTCTATCATCTAAGTTTCCAGCCCAATCAGCATTTGTATTGACTTGAGGCTCAAATTTTCCTTCTCTTTTATAATAGAGACCATAGTCCTTGGTATTCTTTAGATATATCAGAATTCTTTTGACAGCAGTCAGGTGTGATTCTTGGGATTAGCAGAGAATCTTGTAACTATTCCAACTGCATGTGCTATATATGGTCTAGTATGTACAACATACATTAGTTTTCCAATAATTGATCTATATAAGGTCTGATTTACCTCAGTTGACTTGACTTCCTTTGTCAGCTTGCATCCAGTTTCCATAGGTGTTCCAACTATTTTGGAATCTTCCATCTTCAATTTCTTCAGCACTTTATTAATGTATTTGGATTCTGTGATGTAGATGCCTACATCCTGTTGAAGAATCTGTAGACCAAGAAAGAATTTGATCTCCCCAAACATTTACATCTCAAACTCTTTGCTCATTTTAGAAGAAATTGATTTGCATAGCATATCATTACCTCTAAATATGATATCATCAACAAATATTTCAGCAATCAAAATGTTATCATCAGTATCTTCTTTTAAATACAGATTACTATTTTCACTTGTTCTTACAAATCCAATACTTATGAGATAGGAGTGAAGTCTTTCATACCATGCTCTTGGTGCTTATTTCAATCCATACAAGGCTTTTTGTAGTCTACAGACCATGTTCCTCTTGTTAGGATCAACAAACCCTTCTATTTGTTCAATGTATACCTCTTCTTTCCATTTAGGAATGCAAATTTGACATCCATTTGGTATACCTTGAATCCTTTGAATACAGGATAAGAAAGTAGAATTATGACTCCTTCTAGTCTAGAAATGGGTGCAAAGGTTTCTCCATAGTCAATAATTTCTTCTTGTGCATACCCTTTGCATACTAATCTTTCTTTGTTCCTTGTGACTTCTCCATTCTCATTTAGCTTGTTTATGAATATCCATTTGGTCCCGATGAAATTTTTGTCATCTGGTCTAGGTACTACTATCCATGTTTTGTTCTTCTCTATCTGTTATATCTCTTCATTCATAGCACTAACCCATTCTTCATTTCAAATGTAATATTAATAGATTTAGGCTCAAAATCACAAATTAAACATCTAGTGTTTAGTGACTTACTTCTTATTCTCATTCTAGCCTTTTTGTCTCCTATGATCTGGTTCTACGGATGGTGTCTTCTGACATACTTGGAAAGTATTGGTTCAAATCTTTTTTCATCATTTTGATCATCATCTTTACCTTCATTTTGATCTTCATCTCTCAGTAAATCATTGTGAGAAATTTCCTAATTTTTAGTGTTTGCAGCCTGATGCTCAGGTGTATTGTTCTGTTGCTCAGTAGCGATACACTATTTCTTGGGAAGAGTGTTAGGTTCTTCATTATAGAAAAACCTATTGTATTCTTTCAGTTCTTTTATGCTTTCCTCATCATTTTTCTCAGCAAATTCATCTACTTTAACATTTGCACTTTCAATGATTTTGTTAGAGGATTTGTTAAGACATTTATAAGCCTTGCTCTTGGTAGAATACCCTAGAAATATTCCTTCTTCACCTTTGGATTCCAGCTTTCCATTTCTATCATCTTTCAAAATATAACATTGACTACCAAAAATTATGAAGTAACTTACATTGGGTGTGTATCCATACCATAGCTCATAAGGTGTCTTATTGGTTTCTTTCTTCAATTGAACTATGTTCAGTGTATAGAAAGCAGTACTGACAGCTTCTCTCCAGAATGTTTGTGTGATGCCTTTCTCAATCATCAGTGTTCTGGCACAATCAACAATTGATCTATTTCTTCTTTCAGCAATCCCATTTTTTTGTGGTTTTCTCAGTGCAAAAACCTATCTTTGAATTCCATGCTCATTACAAAAGTTAGTGAATTCATCAGAAATAAATTCTCCTCCTCTATCTAACCTTAGACATTTGAGTTCCTTTCCACTTTGTTTTTCCACTATTTCTTTATACCATTTAAACATCTTGAATGCTTCTTATTTCTCTTTTAAGAACATAACAGTCATCATTCTACAATAATCATCAACAAAGAGAATGAAGTATCTATCACCATAGTAGTTCTTTGTTCTCATGGGTCCACATAGATTAGTATGGAATAATTCTAGAATAGCATTAGATGTGTAGGTTTTTCTCTTGAAACTAGACTTTGTCATTTTTCCTTATCGATGATTCTTACACATGACATGGTCGGGTTTTTACATGCTCGATAAGCCTCTTACTTTCCTTTTATTGCTTATCCTAACTATGTTTTCAAAGTTCACATGACATAACCTCTTATGCCACAACCATATATCTTCGTTTCTAGCCATTAAACAAGTGGTGTTAATATCATCAAGATACAATAGGTTACCTTTTATATGTTCACCAATTATGATCAACCTTCCTAATTCATTAAAGATCTTGGCCTTTTTGTTCTCAAATGCAACTTGGTGTCCTATGTTATTTAGTTGTGAAACACTCAATAGATTATAGTTAAGTCTTTTCACCCAATATGCATTTTCACATCTGATCAGATTATTCAACATTATGGTTCCTTTACCTTCAACCAGACAAGATGAGTCATTACCCATTCTTACTGATCCACCATTATAATATTCAATCGTTTCAAAATTTTCCTTATCTCTAGTCATGTGGTGATTACGGCCACTATCAATAATCTAGATTTTATTTTTACTAACCTTAGATATGAGTGCAGTCTCAAATTACTTTTCCTCTTTTTCTGAATCATCCTTCATAGCAACAAATACCACCTCAATATCTTCATCAAATTCCATGTCAGTATTTCCAGCTTTGTTCTCATCTAGGTAACAAGATTTCTTTCCTTTGTTCTTGTAGTCTCGATTATCTCTTCTGTTAGATTTTTGGTTGCTTTGGTAATCTCTGTCATCACCTTTGTCAAACTTCTTTTCATAAGTTTTTTCATTACTTATGTCATATTTTCTTTTGTTAGGACATCTAGCAGTAAAGTTTCCAATCTCTTTACAATTAAAACATACAATTGGTATTTTACCTTTGTATCTACCTTTGCCTCTCTACAATCTTTTATCCATTTGTGCTTCAATCTCATCAAGTTCTTGATCATCACTATCACTTTCACTATCATTTCTCATAGTGTGTTTATGACTTGATTTACTTATTTTCAAAGAAGATTTGAATGTAGACTCAATAGTTGGTAAGACACTGTTGTCAAAGTTATTCATCTCAAATGAAATAAGTCTACCAATCAAACTATCTATTGTAACATTTTTATTTTCTACTGCTCTCATTTCTTGTATAGCAGATACTCTAATAGCATAAATAGGAAGTAAGGTTCTGAGAATTTTACTTACCACTGTTTCTTCTTCAAGTACACCTCCAACTCCTTAGATAGAATTAAAAATCTCCTTGATTATGCTACTATACTGAGTGATGTTTTCTCATTATTTCATTCTTAGGTCATCAAACTCTCATCTTAGGCTTTCTGCTTTATCCCTTAGCACATTTGTATCTCCTCCATGTACATGCTTCAATTTGTCCCACATTTTCTTTGCAGTGGTGCATGATTTGACATCTTCAAATTCAGCATCGGAGAGTGAGGAAGCAATTTATATCATCATAGAATTGTGTTCATGCTTTTCTCTCAATTGATCAAGTGTATGAGATCTAGTAGGCAACACATATTCATTATCCAAGTATTGAGTAACATCATTTCCAATACCTGATAGGTGGAGTCTTATCCTGATTTTCCATGATGCAAAGTTGTCCTTGTTCAACTTACACACATCTCTCTTACTCATCTTGTGATCTTTAGCTTAGGTCTTGAAACCTTCCTTATAAGCACACAAAGCTCTGATACCAATTGTTAGAATAACTAAGTGGGGAGGTGAATTAGTGGCCTCAAAAATTAATCCAATAAACTAACCAAAACTTTATATATTTAATATTAAACCTCTAGTTATCTTCATTCCTACAAGATGTATTCCTTTAAACAATCTTATCAAATAACTACTACTCATATTTCATTCTTTATCTTTATTCTTAAGCTTTACCGAATAGCAGTCTAGTCTTTATCGAAATATAGTAAATAACTTAGTGTTTACCGATCAATCATGTTTTAGTAATGTGTAAAGAAAAACATCAAAGCAATGAACCATATACACATTTGACACATGGAATTTTAACATGGAAACCATGTTAAGGTAAAAACCACTTGGGACCGGTAACCCTTAATTTTCACTCTTCTGAAGTGAGCTCGGTGAAGAGCCAACCCTGTTTAAGGTTACAAGCACATTGTTAAGTGCGACCTTGTTAGAGGATTTATCACTAATAGTTTATCAGTTGACCTCACATTCACTATGTTTTCAACATGAAAACCTATTGATACTCCTTGGGATTTATCTCAATATATAAAGGATGATTAGATCCTACTATGTTAAGAGATTTTCTGAATCAATGGTTAAACTGAAATAGTATATGATTTTTTCATAAATACAACTTAATCTTGCAGATGTTCAGATCTATTGTAATCTCATAATACCTTTCTAATCAATGTTTTTCTTATGCTCCTTTTCTCCACTTCTTTCTTCTCGGTGAATGTTGTTTCTTCTCTATTGCACGGTGTCTGCAGAAAACTTTAGCTCTTTTCTTCTAGCTTGTATGATCAGGTCTATATGAAGACATCAATCTTCACCAGAATTCTCTTGAACATCCACTTATTCTTTCCCCATTTCTTATGAATTACCTGTCTCTCTTTATAGACATAATTTCACCATGTCTTGTCCTTCTTGTTTTCTTCGTTGATCACTTCTTGATCTGTAAAGCTCACCATGCTTGCTTTAGTTTTAATCTGCAAATCTCTCCTTGTTTTATGGAATAAAACATGCTTTAACACTTCTTCTTGTCTTTAGCTTTTAACTGATCAATGAAAACAAAGTAATCAAATAGTTAACTCTATCCTTAGCTCCTATCAGCTAATTTTCTTTGTTGTTTTCCTAACTTTAGTTCTCGTCGGTCAACACTTTAGTTGGTGCTCAGTGACTACTTCAAATAGCTCATGTATCAACTTTAGTTCTCGTCAATGACAACTATAGTTAGCTCGGTAATGCTTTCTTGGGTAACACTGTCCATCGGGTAACACTATCACTCGGTGTATGTTTATCAAAAAAAAACTTTGTTTCTTTGGATCTTTAAGTGTTGTGACAATATGAGTGTGAGCAATCATACCATATTAAGTTGACATCAATGAAAATACAATCCATTAGCTAATTTAATATCTTGCATTTACTTCATGCATCTCAGTGCTCATCAAATTTGTCATCTTCAAACATTCAATCAGTTATAGTTCATCACTCATATCTTAAAGATCATTTAGAATCAGTTCAAATCTTTTTTTAAGGCAATTGATGTCATTTAACTCATGTAGACCTATAAGGTTCTGATTGGGTCAAACATGGTCAAACCACTCAAAGTGTGTTCAAAATGAATGGAAATGATGTAATTGGACTCATATTTTCCATTTTATGATGTATTGGGTATAGGAATAAAGTTTTGAGTTAGTGTTAAGTAGGGCAAAAAGTTATAAAAAGTTGCAAAAATTGCATTGAAAACTTTTGCAACTCTCTAGTGAAAAAGTGCAACTTTTAAATCCCAACAGTCACTCAATCAAAAATTAGTTAAGGAACATTGGATATGGGCTAATTTATGTTTATAAGGCCTCTTCTGGTCAAGACAAAAGTTTTTCTTAAGATTTAAATAATTTGAATAAAAAAAAATTTGTTTCCCTACTTTATAACTATTTTTCTCATGTTTCAAAGAATTGTATGGACCCCTATTGTACTCTAACGCCCTGTAACTCACATTGATGGAAAGAGGGGAGATTATAGTTTGATATGCAGTTGTTTTGAACATTTTTTATTAAATTTTGAATGATTTATTTCCATTTTTCTCAAGGTGGGTCTGAAACCCTCACCAACTAGGGTTTGAACTTTAAAATGTTTGTAAGACTCTATTCCACTGTAGGAAAAATCTAAATCCTGGTGGAATGGTAGTGCTTAGGTTCTCTTTGAAGATGCATCTATTTTCATAGAAATACATGGATTTTGGAGAGATAAAATTGAAATCCTAGGCCTGCCATTTGCTATGTGATAGGCTTGTTTATGTGATTGTGAATGTAAATTTGGAGTTTGAGACAAATTTGAGGATTTTAGGTGCCTAAAACCTGTGGAATCATTTTTTGGGTATTTAATTCCATATTTTAGTGTAATTGGTCTGTTAATTTTCAAGTACTTGCTTTGGAAACTAGGGCTAATTATGCCCACAAAACCAGTTGCAAACCTATTTTTCCTTTGGTGTCCCAAAAAAACATATCATAGCTTTTAGATATGTCAAGTAAATCTAAAAAGGGTATTCCAAAGTGTCAGTTTTTTGTGCATAAGGATAGGTTTGGAAGAATTAAAGTCCAAAAACCATTCAAATATGACTAGTAGGCCTAGTTTTTATGTATGAAGGAAGTATGAATAAAACTTGTAAAGTGGCCTTGAAGGGTCTTTGATTGGGTTTATGGGGATAAAAGGAAGTACTTAAGATAATAGTAATCTTTTGAGAAGAACCGTTTCATCTTAGGCACAAGGTTGGATATAGGAGCCTTTGTTAGGATGTTTAATAGGAACAATGAGACTTTGAGACTTTGTTGATTTTTTTATTGTTTCCTTGTCTTCCGAATAAGTCCTATGCGTCATAAATGGAAGGGAATAAGAAGGAAATTGAGCACTTGAAACATCAAGTAGAATACTACAAGGATGCAAGGTATGACATAGGTGATTTCATGGAATACACATTAGAAATCCATGATGACTTGACCTTGGTACAAAAGGAGTTCTACAAGGATGTGTTAGATTTATACAATGCCTACCAAGAAGCATCAAAACATTCTTACATATTAAAGTAATAGAAGCATCACGAGGAAGGATGGAAAAGAAGCATGTGGATCATCTAGTAGAATGGAAACATGGATTCAAGGAAGCATTTATTGAGATACCAAGGAAGCACTCCTTGAGATACCATGTTTGGTAGATGGTCATTAATTAAAAGGTGCAATGAAAATAAGGCATGAATTTCACTCACTCCTCTTTAGGGAAAATGATATTTTTTCCTCAACACGAAATAATGGGACAACTGAGTGGGATCTAGGGCCAACAGAGGGGCACTTTTGAACTCATCCTTCACATCAATAGGGCACTTTAGAACTCATCCTTCACATCAATAAACAACTCAATAGAATAAATGAAAATTGACATACTAACACAAAATATCTAACTAAATTATTGAAATTCAACTATTGGTACCTCATTCTCCATCCATATTACAAAATCGGTCCACTTTTCTTTTGTAACATTTCCTTTTCAAATTGTGTTGGATGTCGGCCATATTTATCCTCCTGTCAAAACATTACAAATAGACTAGTTGAACTAATTAATATTCAATCATTTAATTTTTCATAGGAAATTTTTAAAATATATATATCATTTAACATATTAAATATACTTTAAAATGTATAGATCAAGGCATGTAAACCTTTCTGGCCACTGCGAGGTGTGGCACAAAGTTTAACAAGCCTAACCTTGGAGGCCTTGTCCTGAAACATATAGTAATTCAATTTAACTATGAACAAATAATATTGAAGAATTATTTAATAAATTTGTTATAATATTATAAGAAAATTCAAATGTCTATGTACTCTACTCATCTGACTTCTTTCATGCCTCATACTTCTCATATTCTTTTACAAGTTCTTTCCATACTTTCACACTTACATCAATTGGTCTTTTTTTTCCCTTAGCTAAAGAGGGAATTTTTTATCTTCTTTGTTTGGTTACACCAAAATTGCTTGCATTTTTTATACATTCATAGCTTTATCTTCTTTATAGACCAACATGTGCCAAATTCGGTCTCCGTGTCCTCAATAACTACTTTTTGCAAGTGTTTGGGTGTCTTTGAGAATGGAAACTGTAGATGGTCTTTGAACCATTGAAGGAATGCTTCCTTCAACCTATTCACAAACCTTTTTCTAGCATTTTTCATGCAGTCTTCCCCTAAAACCGTATCGTATTCTATCTTGGTATTGTAGCTACAAATTCAAGATGAAAAGCATGGTGTGGTGGAAGAAGTTTGTGTCATGGGAGTGGCTAGGGCATTGGAAGTCTTTATTCCTTGTTCCACACTCTTAAATTTTATTTTTATTGAATTCCTCCTGGACCTTATGCTCGATCCAAGAGTGGTTGGGGAATCAATTGATTCCCTTTGACAGACTTGATTTGACTGCAATATTCTAGGGTCTTTACTAGATCATTTTTCTATGTATCTAGCAAGCATTGCCAAATCCACTCCATCTAGTTTGTTCACTTCCTCTTCCTTCAATATGGAAGCTAGTGTCTCTTTTTCTTTATCAGTATCATGCCCCTATAAAAAATAAAATAAAAATAAAAACCAAAGAAATAATGGAAACATTTATAAATCTATAAATTGACAATGTATTACCTTATTATGGCTAGACTCTAGTCCCTCCCCTCTATTTCTCAAAATTTTGAGGTGATCTAGGGGAAATTATTTTTGTCCAATCTCTAGAGGAAAATGAAGTACACACTGCTAGGTATGAAATTTTTTTAAAGAAGGACACCAATCAAAGAAATTAATAAGAATAGGTGATTAATGACCAAGATTTACCTTGATGAATGAATGAATTATTTTAATGATGTCCATGAGACCAAATATTCTAAGGGACCAAAAGATCAAAGCCTTAAGAAATTTCCATTTCCGATCTTCTATTTGAATTTTAACCAAAAAAAACCAGCAGTTTGGTTGATCTTATTTTCTTCAAATGTATGATTGATCTTATCTTATTCAAATAAATTTTACATGTTAGCCTTCAAGATGATTTCATAATGAGCCCTAATATTGTTATAAGTTGTGCATTCTGTGAGAAACTATGATTCATTGAAACCCTTTGATGGAATGATTCATGTAAAAAAAAGACCACCAAATAACCCAAATCAACTGAAGCTTGACCATTTGTTGATGAGACTCTTGTGACCAGGTCTTCCAGTAGATGTAAGTTGTCAGCAGGTACCGGGGTACTGGCCAACTTTGCCTGTAAAGTTTGTCTAGGGGAATGTTATTCCCCAAGCCTCCAAGCACCTGGGAGTCGAGTCTCAACGGTGTGGGGCTCAGTTGGGGGATGTGACTATTTTTGAGGGGGATAGATGGTTATCTTCAACTCATTCTCTCTGGGGATTCAAGAAGGTGAGGTTTCTCCAAGCATACTTACACTTAACAAATAAACTGAAAAAAATCCTGCAGGGTTAGAAATATTTCATCTACCTATAATTATGTTGAACATTCAAAACATCAACAATACTCTAACACACTATACTAAATACCAAAGATACATACAACCATCAATTCATATTTCATCAGTAGCAAGGGAAAGGAGGTCTTTAATCTACTTTAAGTGTTAGAGCAAAGGACATGAAGAACACAAAGCATAAAATACCATCAATCTAGAAGACAGAATGCCAACAACATCATTGCAAGAACTCTCCCTTCTTCATTAACATTTCTTCCAGCAAGCACTGGTGCGTGGTACAATGGTGGCTCCAAGGGAGCATCTAACTACTGAAAGCTTAAAGACTAAGGAGCATTGAGCTCTACAACTGAGAAATGAAAATACTGCTTTTCTATTACTATGGACTGCAAAATCATCAATTTTTTTGACCCTTAGAATGGGGCCAAACCTACTATCTATACACATACACATCTAACCCTAACCCTAACTTATGTTACATTTGTACAATAAAATATATTATTCGATGGTCGGTACTACCTGTGCCACTCTACAAAAGACCTAGGGACGAGATAGGCATGTCATGTCAGAAGAAAAAGATGAGAGGTGGAATGGAAGAATCGGCCTCAAGAAGAGAGTCGAGAAGAAGAAACAAGAAATTTGATCCCCCAAGGATCGAGGCTACATGCCTCATAAATTGGAAAAGAGGCACCCTGTCTCTGATGTGCAGGTGTAATGTTAAAATGGCACCTGGGGAAGACCACCTGTCAGAAAACTTCTTGCCAATCTAACATGCCTTGATGTAGCTATCTACCTTCTGACAACCTTTATTAACTGCTTTGAAAGTGACCAGTCAGCCTTGGGGACCGGGACACAGATCACCTGAAAAAATACAAAATATAGGATCCGGGACTCTGGGATCTGGGAACTTTCATTCCGAAAGAATAAAGAATTCAAACACTTAAGTTTTCTCCAACCCCCGGAGAAACTTTATTTCTTCTTACTGTCACTGAAGACTTGGAGGAGCTGGGAGATTCCATCCTCATCGATATCCTTAAGGCCAGCCCATTGGTACTTGGCCACCTCAATCTATTCCCCCAGGTCTGGAACATTTCCCTTAAATTCATCGGCCATCTTGGCCGCATCATGACCACTGAGTATCATGTGAGTTATTCACATCATTTGAGCTCCATCTATTCCATCTAGGGATTGATACCTTGACTCCATTAACTCATCAAACTTCCCCAAGATGTACTCCTCTGGTGTGCATGTGTCAGTGATGAATGGATCAGCTCTAGAGACCTTTGAAACAAAAGACTTGTATAAATTAAAAGAATATTATACTGCATTGATCTTTTCCCATAGAGTCCCTACCAGTTGCTTGATTACCCCCAATGTGAGGTCAATTCTAGAGTGTTGGGTCCTCACAAACTCAAACAACTCTTCCCCCAAAATTCCAGACTCAAAAATAATCTCTTCTCCGAGGCCAATGAGTTCTTTTAACTCAACCTTCCATGCCTCATAATTCTCAATGTCCACCTCCCATATACTAATGGTGGTCTTGGCCTGATGTAATACATGGTGGGCTACATATAAGTCTGGGAGTGTGGACACCAGGAAATGTTAGACATTTCCTAACTGCAAGGTGACCCATTCATCAACCACTTGGGCCTTCTTTTTCATCGCCCGTAATGAGTCTATGTCGCTCTGTGGTAATGGCGCATCAGATGTAGAGACTTCCAGAGGAATAACATTGATAGGCCGGGCTATCTCAGTTAGAAACCCCATGAGGTTTGTATTTTTCTCATTTTCTGCCTTGAGCTTTTGAGCCTCCTTTTCATAGCAAGCCTCTACTACCTTGGCTGTCTCTTTTAACATGTCTACTTCACCCTATTTCCCTCTCTTCCCCAGCGATATCTCTATGACGTTATAATCTTCAACCTCAGCTGTCGCTTCATCTACATCTAGGGAAGGTGTCGCTATTACTGTGACTGTTTCTCCACCTGGCTCAGTTCGGAGGGTGTGGACTGTTAGGGATTTCTTGGCCTTCGGTGGGTTCTGCGCCTAAGCCATCATCTCTACTAAAGAAAGATGGGCTCTAGGCGTTGATGGGGGGACCTTTCTCTTGTGATATTCTACTAACCACTGTGGCAGGTGGGGTGGCTTTGTAGCCAAAACCTATTCCTATAAGTTCTCCCCAATTTCCTATTATGCCCCCTCATTAATATGAGCCTCTTTTGGCTCCTTCCCTGTATCCTCTATCTCACCAGCAATATTTTCTTCAGTGGTTTCTGTATCTTTTGCCCTGCTGTTTGTATCTTTGGCAATGTTTGGGTCTTCATTAGTCACCCCAGGGTTTTCTTCTTCCTCTTGTTGCTGCTCTTACTCAGCTTCTATTGCTTGGATATCTTCTTCTGCCAATGTATCCTTTGGTAGTGGGGGAGGCAATGGGCCAAGGTTTAACATTTGGGCCATAGTGATTACCTCCCCAAAGGTTACCTTTAGGAGTGGCATTTGGAGCACGACAGTTGGGGTCACAATTGTTCCCAAAGGTCTGGTTTCCCTAGCCGATGCCATTTTCTCACTTTGTTATTGTTTCCTTGAAACTCCTGTATCATTTACTTCTAGGACTTTGGAGGCTATCTCTTGTTTTATCCCTTTCTCTTCTTCCATTTTTTCTTCCTGCTCTTGCGCAGGTTCTTGTTCTGGAGCTTCGTTCTACTCTGGGATTTTAGCCTCTGTCTGCTCAATGTCCCCTTACAAATTCCTCAACTCATCAGTTCTAAAAACATTGTCGAATTGATCCTAAGGGGGAGGATTTTCTAGGACATGAGTGGGCTCTAGTTCCCTCTTCGGCTCTGGGGAGTTAGAAGAAAGGATTTCTACTTGTGGGATCTGAGGCATCCCTAGCTCCAGTTCTTCCTTTAGCTTTGGGTCAAGCCTTTTCTTCTGCCTGGTGACCAAAGGTGGCCTCACATCTCTTAGGACCTACTCCTCTTCCAGATCCACTCCCATCACTTTGACCATTAGTGCTTCTAGTGAAGGGGAAGAGGGAGGATGGATGGGTTCGGTCATGAGCACAGGAGTAGCTAACCGTGTGATTAAATTCTCCTTCATCTGTTGAGAGGCCGCTATCAATTTCTTTAGTTTTTCTTGTATGGGGATCTCCTACACATTTTGGGTCTCCATTATTCTTTTTCCCCTATCTTCTCCTTGTGAAGAAGTTCTGGCCCCAGGAGTTAGCTTTGGTACCGGCTGGGCAGCCCTGCAGGTACTCCCGAGACATACTCTTTTGAAATATGTGTGGCTATGCTCGACCACATTGTGGGTAAACTCCTCAATGGTGGGCCCCTCCTAGGCATTCTATTTTACCAGTGGGAAGGCCAACTTATCAATCCCCTTTGCTTTGTACTAGGGGTCTATTATAGAGCCAGTGTCTGAGAAGTCACTTGGAAAGTTTCAAAGCTTTAACCTTTCCATCAATCCCATGGTCATCTGGATGTAATGCCAGCTCTGGACTTCAATGTCATCCTGGAAATCTTCCCAGAAGTCCTCCATGTGGTATTGGTGGGGCTCGGATGCCCAGGGAAGTGCCAGTGCAATTTTTCCATGCGGATCAAAGTTCTTCCGCGCCAGATAAAATTTTGTCAGGTTCAAGCTCTTAAGCTCGTTGTCTACCTCCTTGGCTACGGCCAGACTGCATGAGTAATTCCCACAAGTGATTGGGAATGGAATTTTTTTCACCTTCTTCAAGGTGTAGAATGCATGCAACTCCATTATTTGTCTACAATACTCCAGGAGGATTATCTTGTTCCCACAATGTTTGGGCAACAAGTAAGGTTTCCCAGAGAAGCTGGTTACCCTTATGTATGTATGCTATTGGAATTATATGTATTAATGGCCATAAATTTTGACAAGATCCATTGCCTCTGTGGAGAGGCGGTACCCTGCATCCCGAGTAGGTCTGACTAGGTTGTAGTAAATGAAGGCATCGTTAACCTAGCAGAAACTAGGGAAACTAGCCTCCCATTGGATTTGTGGGAAATAATCCTAGGGAGCCTTCTGACCTGAGCCGATCTTGAGTACACCTATTGTGAGTAACCCATTGGTGTGGGGTCATTATTGCACTAGGGCCCAGAGAACATAGGAATTCATATAGAACTTCCACTTTTGGACCACCTAGAGGAACTGAGAATCCATGTGGTTTGAAATAATGGCGGCCCAATCAAAGTACTCCCCGCCAGTGGAAATTCCAAGCAAGAAGTAGTACAGCCACCCTGTGAATTCCCAGGCATGTGGTTTCCCAAAGACCTGGGAAAGTGCTATCATCCCCATCTGGATGCTTTCTTTAAATTTGGACCAGGGGTTCTCTAGTTTCATTCTCTTGGGGTCCCTCTTCGGAGTCTTGAGCCAATGCGTATTCATGTATATCTGGGCTATGTCCTCCAACTACTTAAATTTTGCTAAGGCATCTGATCTGGTAACCACAGTGGGGTTGTCAAACTAAGGGATCCCCAACCCTATCCAAAAAGTTGCGGCGTCAATAAACACCATGGGAGTGGGATACCCGGTTGGTTTCAGGGCTGTGAGCATGATGGCCCAGATAGAAGAATTGTAATGTGCTGCAAGCGTGAAAATTAACTTCAGGACCTACATCAAGCAGGGGAACTAGGCAGCCTTGAGAATCTTAGAATCCCTAACGCTGATCGCCAGCAGATCTCCAGACTGTAGCTGAATGTGCATTATTTTAACCAGGGTCTGCATCTCAACCCACATTCTAACGCTTGTGTCGGTAATCAATTGAACTTTGGAATCAATCTTTGATCCCATAATGACATTTTCCTTTATGTACTTCTTGGTGAGAGGCAATTTCTCTAAGGCCCTCTCCATCTTAGACCTGACGGCTGCCCTAGTGACCGCCATAGAAGGAAGTTCTAGACTTCTGGGTGGTGAAGATGTGGAAGCCTCACACATGATGAAAGTATGTTTCTTTTAAAAACCTACAAGGAAAGATGACTATTAGAATTCATAGATAAATAATACTCCAGGATTTGGAGATCTTACCACCACGGCGTTTGTTTTCCTGAAAAGTTAGTTTCGGTTAAAAAATCTTGGAAAGTATATATATTGCAAACTTAGGAAATTAACCAATATCTGGGCCCAGGGGTCTCGGCATATCTGATGAAAGTAAGATGTGGGCTGGTAAAGGGAAAAAGACCCAGGATTTAGAAAACTAACCATTGGAAGGTGTGCACGAAAAGTAAATTGTCAGGCCCACGTGGATGTCACGTGGCTATGTAATAAATGGGAGTTATGGCAACAATGGTGGAGCCAACTGTCTGAACGCACGTAAAGTCAAAACCACCTGGACAATTTTGAATACATACATGGGACATAAATGGATCATTAAGGCTGGTTTATGGAGGAGAAAGAAAACCACCTGGTTGAAACCGGTTGAGAGCCGAGCTTCAACTAGGCGGTATTCTGCCCTGTACAAGCTCACAAACTTGAAATGGGAAACAAACAGGGCACAACAGGCTCAACAAAAGACCAAGTGAATATATACAAGATATACATCATATTTATAGTAGAGCCAAAAGGTATACACATGAAAAGTGGAAGGATATACATCAATATACACTAAAAATGCCCAATTTATAGCAAAGCTAAAACGGAATGACTACCCTAAACAACAATGCACAAAAATGTATAAAACTTACATTATCTATAGAATATACTACATCTACACAGAGGGTGGACAACTCTCTGGCAGAGCCGACCCACCAACAGGTGGCAAAACTAGATGACCAAGACAAAAATGAAATGAGGAAATAAAATGGAAAATGCAAACAAATGCCAACAGAACACAACAAAAAAGAAAGAAAACAAAGGAGAGAAACTAGACACCAACCTAAAAACCAAAGAAAGGAAGGAAGGAAAGATGGCCATGAAATCTTTGTAACAACTTCTACCTTCAAATGATCACCCCTTAACACCAGAAACCACTTCCAATTGTTCAGAACAACTAGGAATAGCTCGCACTAGATTTTTGCTAAGATCGCTGTGATATCACTCTGAAATTGCTCAAATTGCTTAAGTATTTTAATCACGGTAATTGTGAAAATCATAGGTGATTTATATTTATACCTGAGGTGAAAATAAATTTACCTTTCCTTTCGCAAACTCTGGAACAAGCCGACCTCCGGACTCCGGGCCCGGGGATTCTGTGCGACCATACCCTCTTACAAAAAGAAGACATCATGGAAAAGAATCTCAGAGTCCAGAATTTGGCTACTGGACAAGGAATGACCAACTCTGGGACTGGGTCCCAGAGACACAAGGGACAAAAAAAAAAAAAACACCAAAACCGCGGGAAAGAAAACCCAAAGAAGGAGAACAAGGAAACAAAGGAAAAAGACAAGGCCAGAGCCAGAAGCAGAAAACAAAAAAAAGGGGGACCCAACATTTTGCACACAAAATGTAGGGACAGGGATGCAAAGCATAAAAAATAGTGACTATCTGGGATGAATGCCTTAGCACATTCAAAAACTATAAAATCTCTAGTTAGAAAAACTGGAACAAATCGTTACTCGAAGCATCTTACCGGCAAAGAGTAATATGTCTGAGAAAATCCAGTCATATGAGATTTAGTCCATGATCTTTTCATAAGTGGTGAAGTATGTGCTTTGGAAGGAAACCAAGCCGATGACCTCTAGGAGAAGTACAGAAGAGGCACTAAGTATATCAAACCCTGAAGTCATCAAATTTGCTCATTTCTCCCATAGACCAGAGTTTTATCCCATTTCTTTTTCTTGTTATTTTGTGTGTTTCTGGGTGGGAGGGCAGTACTTCTTTCACCATCAAGCTTAAGATTAGATAGATTTAATGGTGGTACTTCTTTCACCCTTTTTCCCACCTTAATGTGCTAAATGGGGGAGAAACACTCTAGACCCAGAAAGAAACCTTTTAAAAGTTTAGACTTGGGTCAACCACCTAGTGAAACTGATCTACCCTTGATGTGTCTGATTACTTGTTCCTTGCTTTTTATTTCACTGATTACCAGACTTTTGAAGATAAATATAATGAAGATTACTCATAATGTACTACCAAACTTGAAAAATAAATCTAAAGAATGGACCGATTCCATCATGCTAACAATAGATTCTTAAGTTCATCGTCACATTAAAGGCAACATCCTGGAGATCAAATGTCATGTGAAGCATACCAATCCTCACAAAAGTGGGGGCAAAGCACTGGGACCTGAAAAGAAGACAACAAAAGAAAAAGGACAGTCCCAAAGGACTACCAGCAAGACTATTTAAAAGGCAAGGTAGCTCCCAACAAGGCACCAGGAAAGAAATATTTACAAGCAAGGGAAATTTAGATAAAATATAGCTTCGAGCAAGCCAACCTTATTTGAAATAATGTTTGAGAAACTGTCCATTGATGGGAAATGGGATAGGTTCTCCGGTCATGGTATTAAGGTGGTAGGTATTTTCCTTGCAGACCTCTGAGATTAGGTATGGTCTGAGCCAGAGCCGTTGGAACTTGATGTGCTTTCCTTTCTTTTCTCAGGCCTTGTCGCACAGCAGGACCAAGTCTGAAATCTGAAAGGCCTTGTATTGGGCTCTATGGTCAAACCATCATTTTACCACTGCTTGGTGACATGCAAAATGTTTAAGGGTTGCATCTCATTGTTCCTCCATCCACACCAGATTCAAAAGTTGAACCTCCACAATATTATTTTGGTTACTGAATTCCTGCATAAACTACAAAACTGGGATCTGTAAGTTGATTGGGAACACTGGGTTCTGGCCATAAACTAGATGGAATGGGGACGTTCCCAGGGTGGCCTTAATTAAAATGTGATCCACCTAGAGGGCGAATCTCAAATTTTTGTGCCAATCTCAGGGATTCTATTCTAGCAGGTGTTTGATCACTTCAAGCAGATTCTTGTTCGCTGATTTAGCAACACTGTTCCCCTGGGGGTAATAGTTGCTGGAAAAATTCAGAGTGACCTTCCGATTATAGGTCCATTCAAGTAGTTGTGCTAAATAAAATGCTGGACCATTGTCACACACTATAGCAAAGGGCATTCTAAATCTTGTGACGATGTTTTCTTCCAAGAATTTGATAACTATGTCTACTGTGTTATTCTTGCCAGGTATGGCTTCAGACCACCGAGTGCAGTAATCGGTTAAGGATAAGATGTATCAGTGGTTGGTAGATGAGTTGGGGTTGATTTTCTTGATAAATTCAAATGCCCATTGGGAAAAAGGCCTAGCCTCGAAGACTGGCTGTAAGGGCATAGCCAGGTTACGCTCACGATGTGTCACGGTCTGACAAGTATGGCATCTTCAGATGTGAGTGTAAACATCTTTGAATATGCAAGGCCAATAATATTCATCCTAGACAATTTGATGGGCAGTGGCATTAGCTGAGCCATGCCCGGTTCCAAACTGCCTATGGAATTCTTAGATTATTTTTGCAGTTTGGTCCTTGTCGATGCACCGAAGGTACACTCCCTCATAGTTCCTGAGGTAAAGCACAGAGTTTTTGATCATGAAGTGAGCACTTTTCATTTGCAGGGCACGGTATTTTTTGAGAGGTAACCCTTTTGAGCATCTATTGTTTAACAATAAGTACACCAGATCAGTGTACCATGGGTCTCGAGTGATAGACTCAACTGTGTAAGTTTGACATTCTATGCAGGGAGTCTCTTCCGCCATCGCTCGACTCAGTCCCTAGCCTTGGACAATCTTCATGGGTTGCATTTCTAATTCATACTCCTAGAGGATGACCATCTATTTCACTCATCTTTCACCTAGTTCACTCTACATCAATAGAGATTTCACAGCTTGGTCTGGGATGATAGCGTGCACCTTGCTCCGGAGAATATAATGCCAGAATTTCTTCACGGTGCGAACAAGAGCAAAGGCCTAATTTTCCAATGATGAATACCAAAATTTGGCATTCTTAAAGGGGGAGCTCATGAAATCTATGGGTCATTCTTCCCCTTCAACCTTTTGGGTCAATACTGTCGTGGTAGAATGCGGTGAAGCAAAGGAGTAAATGTAAAATGGGAGGGAGTAGTCCGGACTAGCCAGGATAGGTGCCTTCATTATCATCTATTTGATCTAGGCAAAGGCCCATTTTTCTTCAGGACTCCACCCAATCTTTGTATCCTTTTTCATCATTTCATTGAGTGGCTTGACTATCTTGGCGAATCCAGATATGAACCGCCAGACAAAATTGATCTTTTCAAAGAAAGATCACATCTCTTTCTTGCTGCCAAGCATTTGTAAATTTAGCAGTGCTTCAACTCTCTTGGGGTTAATGAATATACCCTTCTCAGAGACAATATGCCCAAGAAAATTCCCTTCTCTGACCCTAAATATGCACTTCTTGGGGTTGAAGGATATCCCATACCGATAGCATCTCTCGCAGATCTGGGCAAGGTGGGTGAAATGGTCACGCCTGTCCCGGGAAAAGATGGTCAAATAATCCATGTAGATGATTATGCATCGGTTCACAAGGCCCTCAAATGCAATGTCCATAGCCTTTTGAAATGTTTCCCCTACGTTGATCAAGCCAAAGGGAATTCTCCTGTATGCAAACATTCCCCACTTGGTAGTGAATGTCATTTTCTCTCTATCTTCATATTTAACCATGACTTGGTTGTATCCGGAGTACCCATCCAAGAAGGACATCATCTGGGATCCATTCACTATCTGTAACACCTCATCCAATGAAGGGAGAGGGTGATTATCCTTTTTCAAGGCTCTATTCAAATTTTAGAAATCCACACACAGGCAAATTTCACCGCTCTTCTTTCTAATAGGGACCAAATTGGAAACCCACGTAGTGTGCCAGATTGGAAAGATTATCCAGGCTGATAGAAATTTCTCCACCTCTTGATGAATTAGAGGCTCGATCAACGGGTTGACTGGTCATTGCTTTTGTCGAAAGGGATTAGCATCAAGTTTCAGGGGGATGGTATGAGTCATAATAGATGTGTCGTATGTTTTCAAATCCTCATATCCCCATGTAATCATGTCTATGTATTCTCAAAGAATCACAAGAATCTTCTCCTTCTTCTCAGGGGGGAGCAGGAGGTGCCAATGTGTATCATCTTTTCTTCACCGGGTTGGCTGATGTTTACTTTCTCAAATTTTCCTCCCTTAGAGGAGGATGACATCTTTTCCCAGTCCCGAGGATCTGAATCAAAGATACATTCAAGCGCGACCATCCCCTTAGGGATGGTGTTGGTAGGTAGGTCCATGATCCCATCATCTTCATCACCCTTCCCAGTATCATCATGGTATCATTCCTCCACTATCTGTTCCTCGAAGACACCAATATTGGCCATGAAGGCTAGGATATGTTGATCATCCTCAAAAACCTGAAAGTGGGTGACATTATATAGGATGGACAGGGTGGGGATCATTTTAACCAAAAATCTCTAGAGTCACAAGCTGGCCATGGGCTCAAGTGTGCTGGCAAAAACAACGAGGGCATCTGGGACATAATTCTGTTGTCGGGGAATAAGATCAATGTCAAAGGCATCAAAATCTTCAATGAGGCTCCATGCCTGATTGCGGTATGCTGCCAGTCTCTTGTCATGGCATGTATATTGACTCTGAACCTACTTGACAATCAACTCTGAATCACCTAGAGCCCGGAGGCGGGTGATCCCATTCCTTAATGTGAATAGGAGTCCAAGGACCAAAGCCTTGTACTCTGTAACACTGTTTGTGCAGTTGAACTATAGCCTATAGGATGTGAGGAAGGATTTCCCTCATGGGTTGATTAATTCTACTCCATCCCCACAGCCTTGTTTGGATCGGGACCCGTCGAACTTAAGGGTCCACAAATCATCACTTGTATTTTGGAGCTGGGGAGAGGGAGCAATCTTTGGATTGCCTTTGGAAGACTTGGGAGGATCTTCCTCCTGCACTGTTGGTGCATGGGTGAGGTTTTCCTCTAGAGGAGTTTGGAATTGAGATCCCTGGGGAAATTGCACCAAAGAAGTGCTTCTAGTAGGAATACTAAGTTTTGGGGAATCAACTATATGCTCTTTATTTTGGAAGGTGTCGATGTGTCGAGTAGCGATGGAAAGGCAAGGCTCACACTCTAACTCTGAATGTTTCTGATAGTGTACTTAGCACCAAGTGCTAGACAAGAGTGTAGCGGGGGTCGTTGTGGCACCCTGAGAGTTAACCTCAACCCTCAATTTTTCTTCTAGGTCTTGGGTTCTCTACAAGACTATGGCATCCTCCCCAGGGGTGAAATCAAATGTTAAGATTTCAAAGGGTTGGTACACCCCAGGGAAATTCTTAGAGAAGAAGACCTCATTAACCCTTCTAACTTTGGTAAGGGACTGCTTCATCCGGGGCTCACTCTCAACCCAAGGGAGCCATAAGTGGGAGAAGTCAGTCAAAAAGTATCCATTCAAAGACTTAGACCAATTCTAACTTAGCAACATCCCATAAGTATCTGGGATTTCCACCACTTGGATGTTGATTATGCTGGCTATTCTGGGGTCCTGGATGAGTTGTATCCAGACGTTCTTCAATTCCCCCACCATTTTCATGGCAGTTTTATCTAGTTGAATCACCACACCATTAGATAGGGTGGGTCAGAATCTAAGCTTCTGGCATATGGATAGGGGCATGATGTTGCCCAAAGCTCTGGAGTCTACTAGGTAGTTGTGTATGTTTTTGCCTTGTATATTTAGGCCTAGTAGGAATGGAGGATCTTCATTATTTCCCTAGAAGACAGCCACGTTGGCATCCTCAAAAGAGAAAGTCTTGGGCGGGTGACTGACAACTTCCAGTTTTTCCAAGAGCTTCAGAAGAGACTTCTTCTACTCAAGATAGTTTAGCAAAACCTCCATCAAGGTCATGGAGGTGGTGGTTTGTTCTAATACCTTTGTGATGTCAAATCTTCCTCCCGAGAATTGGTGGCTTTCTCTGGCCAGGTATTTTGCTTGGTTAGAGCTAGAACCTTTTAGAGGGACAGTCCGGTCAGTTGATTATCCCAGGGAGGAGTGTCCTTGGTAGGAGGTGTTGGTGTATAAACTATTCCTTTACCATTCTGGCTATGAGTATTATACGGAGTCCGTGGGTTGGTGAAGGCATTGGCCTCAAAGGCCAGAATTGATTCATCAAAGAATCCCTGCAATTCAGATTCTTCTTCATCTTCTCTGGAGGATCCAAAGAAGGCAGTCTCACAGGTGAATGCACTATGATTTGACTCTTGCACAGGAGGCTCTAGGGGAGGAGCATCATGCGATTGTTGTCTGTCCAGCTAGGAAATCATGATGACTTTCTCCAGTGTGGCACAGTTCACCTCATTATGGGAGCCTATGTCGTGCAATCTACACCAATTGGTCATGGGCTGGAATTCTTCGACTGGTGTGAAATTTGATGGTCCAGTACTACTTTGATTGGCATTTTGGTTCAGAGGCAGACCTCTGGTGTTTTTGTTATTGTTCCATTGTTGTTGGTTGGGCTGAGGCCCGCTGTTGAAGTTTCTTCCTCCGGCATTGTTGTTTCGTTGGCTGGAGAAAATATTTCCTCTTTGGGAATTGGAATTATGGGGTGCATAGGACCCCACCTTCAGCTGACCCATGTCCACAGTTAGGGTGGAAAACATTCACCAGAGGGATTCAACCTCCACGGTTAGCTGAGTGTTTGTGTCACAGTGTGACAGTTGTTATTGTTGGTTCCCTGGGAAGGCAGTAGTATTTTCTAGAGTCGAGGGCGGCAATCCTCTAGCCATAGATGACTTAAAGAAGGGCACTCCAAGTGGTTGTATCTGTGGTTGTTGTGTCTGTTGTGGCAGGTTAAAAGGGAAAGATTCTAGACCCGGCATTGCTTGAGTCTGTGATGGATAAACGCATCGGGCCTACTGGTCTATTGGCAGTGGCGGTGGATTCATTACAATTGTGGGGGCACCCATTGCCAGATTGGGGTTATATCCCCCAGCATATGTAGTTCTACTAGGGATCATGTTGAAGGGCATGCTCTGCCCAATCCTACCCGAGGATTTTTTGAGGCCACGGGATAGTTCTAACGCTAGGTTGTAAACTTTTTCCAAAGTGTCCCAGTCGACTACGACGGTTGTTCTCCAGAGGAGAGTGGCAATGAAGGGGTCCATCAGGTTGAGATAGGTCTATATGGTTACTTTTAGGGATGGAATGAAAGGGCCCGTGAACCGCTTCAAGGTGCATTAGAACTGATGATTGAATGCTGCAAGGGGTTCATTTGGTTCCTTTCTAATGGAAATAAACTGGCTATGGGACCAAGCTGGGTCGATGTGTACATGAAAGGAAGCCAAGAAGGTGTCCTCCATGTCTTGCCAACTATTGATGGAGTTAGCGGGAAGGTTAAGGTACTAGTTCAGTTTTCCCTGTCCCAAGGACAGGGGAAACATCCAGGTCACAACATCTTCATGTTGGACCCGATGTCAGTTCATGGTATCTTTGTATGCCTGTAAGTGTTCCTATGTGATTTGTGGGCCTAAGTGCTCATATCATGGGCAAATATTCTCCGAGTGTGAGGGTAAGTCATTGGCTGCACCCAGAAAAGTTCCCATGGGGGACCAGGTGTTACCGAAGTATGCAGCCATTTGGGGAGCCAAATTTTGAGCGGGTTGAATGTTAGTCCCTGGGATTGTCTGGGAAGTCTAGATATTCTGAGGTACACTAGACCCCCATATAATAGTGGCTGGTGTGGTTTTTGGGGTCTGTTTCTTTTGAGTAGGAGGCCCAAGTTTGACAAACCTTCTAGGGTTTGGGGCTGACCTAAGGATTCTATCAAATTTTGCTAGAGAGAAATACCCAATCCCACTGAAGGCTTGACTCCTAAAACTATGGCTTGGGGAACCCTCGGGAGGTGTAAAATTAGGATCTTGAGAGGGGGATGAGTTCATGCCCTCTTTCTAGTACCATTTTCTATTGACGGGACTCTTATGACTGGGTCCACTAGCAGATGTAAGTTGTCAATGGGTACTGGCCAACTTCCCTTGCAAAGGTTATCCAGGAGAATGTTATTCCCTGGGCCTCCAAGCACCTGGGAGTTGGGTCTCGACAATGTGGGGCTCGGTTGGGGGATGTGACTATTTTCAAGGGGGATAGCTGGTTATCTTCAACTTGTTCTCTCTGAGGATTCAAGAAGGTGAGGTTTCTCCAAGCATACTTACACTTAACAAATAAACTAAAAAAGACCCTGCAAGGTTAGAAATATTTCATCTACCTATAATTATGCTGAACATTCAAAATATCAACAATACTCTAACACGCTATACTAAATACTGAAGAAACATACAACCATCAGTTCATATTTCATCAGTAGCAAGGGAAAGGAGGTCATTAATCTACTTTAAGTGTTAGAGCAAAGGACATGAAGAACACAAAGCATAAAATACCATCAATCCAAAAGACAGAATGTCAACAACATCATTGCAAGAACTCTCCCTTCTTCATTAACATTTCTTCCAGCAAGCACTAGTGTGTGGTACAATGGTCGCTCCAAGGGAGCATCTAACTACTGAAAGCTTAAAGACTAAGGAGCATTGAGCTCTACAACTGAGAAATGAAAATACTGCTTTTCTATTACTATGGACTGCAAAATCATCAATTTTTCCAACCCTTGGAATGGGGCCGGGCTTACTATTTATACACATACACATCTAACCCTAACCCTAACTTATGTTACATTTGTACAATAAAATATATTATCTAGTGGCCGGTACTACTTGCACCACTCTACAAAAGACCTAGAGATGGAATAGGCCTATCATGTCAAAAGAAAAAGATGAGAGGTGGAATGGAAGAATAGGCCTCAAGAAGAGAGCCAAGAAGAAGAAAGAAGAAATTTGATCCCTCAGGGATCGAGGCTACATGCCTCATAAATTGGAAAAGTGGCACCATGTCTCTGATGTGCCAGGTGTAATGTTGAAACAATGTCTGGGGAAGACCACCTGTCAGAAAACTTCTTATCGATTTGACATGCCTTGATGTAGATATCTACCTTCTAACAACCTTTATTAACTACTTTGAAAGTGACCGGTCAGCCTTGGGGACCGAAACATAGATCACTTGAAAGAATACAACATATAGGATCCAGGACTCCAGGATCTGGGAACTTTCATTTCGAAAGAAAAAAGAATTCAAAACACTTAGGTTTTTTTTGGCCCCTGTATTGTTGCTTACTGTCATTGAAGGCTTGGAGGAGATGAGATATTCCATCCTCATCGATATCCTTAAGGCCAGCCCACCGGTACTTGGCCACCTCAATCTCTTCCCGCAGGTCTGGAACATTTCCCTTAAATTCATCGGCCATCTTGGCCGCATCATGACCATTGAGTATCATGAAATTTATTCATGTCATTTGAGATCTGTCTATTCCGTTTGGAGATTGATACCTTGACTCCATTAACTCATCAAACTTCCCCAAGACGTACTCCTTTGGTGTGCATGTGTCAGTGCTAAATGGATCAGCTCTGGAGACCTTCGAAACAAAAGACTTGTATAAATTAAAAGAATATTGTACTGCATTGATCTTTTCCCATAGAGTCCCTACCAGTTTCTTGATTACCCCCAATGTGAGGTCAAGTCTGGAGTGTTGGGTCCTCAAAAATTCAAATGACTCTTCCCCCAAAATTTCAGACTTGAAAACAATCTCTTCTCTGAGGCCAATGAGTTCTTCTAACTCAACCTTCCATGCCTCATAATTCTTGATGTCTTCCTCCCATATACTAATGGTGTTCTCGGCATGATGTAATATTTTGTAGGCCGCATATAAGTCTGGGAGTGTGGACACCAGAAAATGCCAGACATTTCCTAACTACAAGGTGACCCATTCATCAACCGCTTGGGCCTTCTTTTTCATCGCCCGTAATGAGTCTATGTCACTTTGTGGTAATGGTGCATCAGATGTAGAGGCTTCCAGAGGAATAACATTGATAGGCCGAGCCAGCTCAGTTAGCAACCCCATGAGGTTTGCATTTTTCTCCTTTTCTTCCTTGAGCTTTTGAGCCTCATTTTCATAGTGAGCCTCTACTGCCTTGGCTACCTCTTTTAACATGTCTACTTCACCCTGTTTCCCTCTCTTCCCTAGTGATATCTCTATGATTTTATCATCTCTAGCCTTAGCCTTCACTTCATCTACGTTTGGGGAAGGTGTCACTATTACTGTAACTATTTCTCTACCTGGCTCAGTTCGGAGGGTGTGGACTGTCCGGGCTTTCTTGGCCTTCGGTAGGTTTTGTGCCTGAGCCATCATCTCTACTAAAGAAAGATGAGCTTTGGGTGTTGATGGGGGGCCTTTCTCTTGTGAGATTCTACTAACCACTATGATGGGTGGGGTGGCTTTGTAGCCAAAACCTATTCCTGTAAGTTTTTCCCAATTTTTTGTTGTGCCCCCTCAGTAATATGAGCCTGTTTTGGCTCCTTCCTTGTATCCTCTATCTCACCATCAATATTTTCTTTGGTGGTATCTTTATCTTTCGCCCCACCGTCTGTATCTTTGACAATGTTTGGGTCTTCTTTGGTCGCCTTGATGTTTTCTTCTTCCTCTTGTTGCTGCTCTTCCTCAACTTCTGTTGCTAGGATATCTTCTTCTACTGGTGTATCCTTTGGTAGTGGGGGAGGAAATGGGCCAAGGTTTAACATTTGGGTTGCAGTGATTACCTCCCCAAAGGTTACCTTTGGGAGTGGCATTTAGAGCACGGCAATTGGGGTCACGGTTGTTCCCGAAGGTCTGGTTTCCCCAGCCGATGCCATCTGCTCACTTTGTTGTTGTTGCCCTGAAACTCCTGTATCCTGTACTTTTGGGAATTCAAAGGATATCTCTTGATTTTTCCCTTTCTCTTCTTCCATTTTTTCTTCTTGCTCTTGTGTAGGTTCTTGTTCTGGAGCTTCCTCCTACTATAGGATTTTAGCCTCTTTCTACTCAATGTCCCCCTACAAATTCCCGAACTCGTCAGTTCTAAAAAAATCATTCAATTCATCCTGAGAGGGAGGATTTACTGAGACATGAGTGGGCTCTGATTCCCTCTCTGGCTCTGGGGAGTCAGAAGAAAGGATCTCTACTTGCGGGATCTGAGGCATCCCTAGCTCTCGTTATGCCTTCGGCTTTGGGTTAAGCCTTTTCTTTCGCCTGGTGACCAAAGGTGGCATCGCATACCTTAGGACCTGCTCCTCTTCCAGATCCACTCCTATCTCTTTGACCATTAGTTTTTCTAGTGAAGGGGAGCAAGGAGGATGGATGGGTCTAGTCATGAGCACAGGAGTAGCCAACTGTGTGATTAACTTCTCCTTCATCTGCTGAGAGGCCGCTATTGATTACTTTAGTTTTTCTTTTATGGGGACCTCCTGCATAGTTGGGGTCATCATTATTATTTTTCCCCTATCTTCTCCTTTTGAAGAAGTTCCGGCCCTGGGAGTTAGCTTTGGTATCAGCTAGGCAGCCCTGCAAGTACTCCCAGGGCATACTCTCTTGAAATATGCATGGCTACGCTCAACCATGTTGTGGGTAAACTCCTAAATGGTGGGCCCCTCCTGGGAATTCTAGTTTACCAGTGGGAGGGCCAACTTATCAATCCCCTTTGCTTTGTACTGGGGGTCTATTGTGGAGCTGGCGTCTGAGAAGTCACTTGGAAAGTTCCAGAGCTTTAACCTTTCCATCATTCCCATGGTCATCCGGATGTAATGCCAGCTCCGAACTTCAATGTCATCCTGGCAATCTTCCCAGAAGTCCTCCATGTGGTATTGGTGGGGCTCGAATGCCCGGGGAAGTGCCAGTGCAATTTTTCCATGCGGATCAAAGTTCTTCCATGCCAGATAAAATTCTGCCAGGTTCAAGCTCTTAAGCTCATTGTCTGCCTCCTTGGCTACGGCCAGACTGCATGAGCAATTCCCACAAGTGATTGGGAATGGAATTTTTGTCACCTTCTTCAAGGCGTAGAATGCATGCAAATCCATTATTTTTCTGCAATAATCCAGGAGGATTATCTTGTTCCCACAATGTTTGGGCAACAAGTAAGGTTTCCCAGAGAATCCGATTACCCTTATGTATGTATGCTCTTGGAATTGTATGTAGTAATGGCCATAACTTCTGACTAGATCCATTGCCTCTGTGGAGAGGTGGTACCCTGCATCCCAAGTAGGTGTGAGTAGGTTGTAGTAAATGACGGCATCATTAACCCATTAGAAAGTAGGGAAACTAGCCTCCCATTAGATTTGCTGAAAATAATCCCAGGGAGCCTTCTGACATGGGCCAATCTTGAGTACACCTGTTGTGAGTAACCCATTGGTGTGGGGTAGTTGTTGCGCTAGGGCCCAGAGAACATAGGAATTCATATAGAACTTTCACTTTTGGACCACCTGGAGGAACTGAGAATCCACGTGGTTTGAAATAATGGCGGCCCAATCAAAGTACTCCCTGCCGGTGGAAATGCCAAGCAAGAAGTAGTACATCCACCCTGTGAATTCCCAGGCATGTGGTTGGCTGAAGACTCAGGAAAGTGCTATCATCCCCATCTGGATGCTTTCTTTAATTTCAGGCTGGGGGATCTCTAGTTTCATTCTCTTAGGGTCCCTCTTCAGAGTCTTGATCCAATGCATATTCATTTATATCCAGGCTGCATCCTCCAACTACTTAAATTGCACTAAGGCATCTAATTTGGTAACCATATTGGGGTTGTCAAACTAAGGGATCCCCAACCCTATCCAAAAATTTGTGTCATCAAGAGACACCGTGTGGGTGGGATACCCAGTTGGTTCCGGGGCTGCGAGCATGAAGACCTAGATGGAAGAATTGTAATGCGCTGCAAGTGTGAGAATTAACTCCAAGGCCTACACCAAGCATGGGAAACAGGCAGCCTTGGGAATCTTGGAATCCCCGACGCTGATCGCTAACGGATCCCTGAACAGTCACTGAATGTACATTATTTTAACCAGGGCCTACATCTCGGCCCACATTTTAACACTGGTGTAGGTAATCAGTTGAACTTTGGAATCAATATTTGATCCCATAATGACATTTTCCTTTATTTACTTCTTGGTGAGAGGCAATTTCTCTAAGGCCCTCTCCATCTTAGACCTGATGGCTGCCCTGGTGACTGTCGTGGAAGGAAATTCCAGACTTCTGGGTGGTGAAGATGTGGAAGCCTCAGACATGATGAAAGTATGTTACTTTTAAAAACCTGCAAGGCAAGACAACCATCAAAATTCATAGATAAATAATACTCTGGGATCCAGAGATCTTACCACCGTGGAATTTGTTTTCCTGAAAAGTTAGTTTCGGTTAAAAAATCCTGGAAAGTATATATATTGCAAACTTAGGAAATTAACCAATATCTGGGCCTAGGGCCCTCGGCATATCTGACAAAAGTAAGATGTGGGATGGTGAAGGGAAAAAGACCTAGGATTCAGAAAACTAACCATTGGAAGGTGTGTGTGAAAAGTAAACTGTCAGGCCCACGTGGACGTCACATGGCTATGCAATAAATGGGAGTTATGGCGACAGCGGTGCAGCCAACTATCTGAACACGCATAAAGTGGAAACCACCTGGACAATTTTGAATGCATATGTGGGACATAAATGGATCATTAAGGTTGGTTTATGGAGGAGAGAGAAAACCACCTGGTTAAAACTAGCCAAGAGTCGAGCTTCAACCAGGCAGTATTCTGCCCTAAATGAGCTCGCAGACTTGAAATAGGAAATAAACAGGGCACGACGACCTCAAAAAAAGAATGGGAAAATATACGCAAGATATAAATCATATTTACAGTAGAATCAAAAGGTATACACATGAAAAGAGAAAGGATATTCATCAATATACACTAAAAATGCCTAATTTACAGCAGATCTGAAATAGAATGACTACCCTAAACAACAATGCACAAAAATGTACAAAACTTACATTATCTAAAGAATATAATACATCTGCACAGAGGGCGAACAACCCTCTGGCAGAGCCAACCCACCAATGGGTGGAAAAACCATATGACCAAGACAAAAACAAAACAAGGAAACAAGATGGAAAACGCAAACAAACGCCAACAGAACACAACAAAAAACCAAGAAAACAAAGGAGAGAAACTAGACACCAACCTGAAAATCAGAGAAAGGAAGGAAGGAAAGGTGGCTGTGAAAGATCAACAAAAAATTCTACCTTCAAATGATCACCCCTCAACACCAGAAACTACTTGCAATTGTTCAGAATAGCTCGGAATAGATCGCACTAGATTTTCGCTAAGATCGATGTGATATCGCTCTATAATTGCTCAAATTTCTTAAGTGTTTTAATCATGGTAATTGTGAAAATGACAGGTGATTTTTATTTATACCCAAGGTGAAAATAAAGTTACCTTTCCTTCCGCAAACTCTGGAACAAGCCGACCTCGGGACTCCGGGCAAAGAAGATATCGTGGCAAAGAATCCTGCAGTCTAGAATCCGGCTCCTGGACAAGGAACGACCAACTCCAGGACTGGGTCCTGGAGACACAAGGGACAAAAACAAAAGCAAAACCAACACCGTGAGAAAGAAAACCCGAAGAAGGAGAACAAGGAAACAAAGGAAAAAGACAAGGCTAGAGCCAGAAGAAGAAAACAAAAAAAAGGGGGACCCAACATTTTGCACACAAAATGTAGGGATGGGGATTCAGGGCATAACACCATTCTCTACCACGTGGCATCCCATTTCTACAAATCTATTACTAAATATATTTATATAGATTTAAATTGAAACAAAATGAAAAACATACCTGGTTTTCATGTTTAATGTGAAATCAGGGGTTTGATTTCTATCCATCTATCCTCTACTCTCTATCTCCCAAAAAAATTAAACTAGGAAACCAGACACTTTAAACATCATATATCATATGTTCTTTATATGGAAACAAAATAGAAGCGGGTGACCAAACTAAAAACTAAAAGATCAAAAAGAGCAACCTAACATGCCTAAAATTTAGCTTAAGTAAACTAGAGATAAAAAGGTGACTTAATAATTAAATCAATAATGATGTAATTAATAAGTGAATGAGGTGTCTTAATAATTAAATCAATAATTGAAGATAAGAGATAGATGAAAGGATGAAGAGAAGAAATGGCTCTGGAGGTAACAGTCATGGTGTAAAAGGCCATGGAGGTGGGGGTTTCGACAAAAATAGACTCAGTTTTGAGACACAGACAGGATTGCGTTCATGGCAATGGAACTAGAATAGGTTGCTTTTGGCTTCAACCAGAAATAAAAGGCTAATGGGTTTTCAAAAAAATGGAGATTCAAACCAAGGAGGGAATGATAAGAATTATGGCTATTTCAACAACCTCAAGATCCAAGGTGGAGATCATAGAAACAATCGCAATGTGCAAGCAGGATGGAACCCACCGAGACAAGACCCGTTACAGAATCTAGACAATGGCAGGAATGGAAGGAGAAGGGATAGGACAAACCCACCTTATTGGAAATAGAATGAGACCCTATGACCACCCAACAACTTCTATTTCAAACAAATCAAATAAAAATTTTGGCACACTAAAGATTCTGGAAAATCCAAGCCCATTATCAACACAAACTCCTCCACTAAGAAGGCAACTAATAAGGTAGATGACACCATTCTAATTAGAACTTATTTTAATTTAATAAATAATGTGAAATGGGAAGAATCTATGATTAGACTTCAATAAAAATAATTTTTCATGAAATGGCTAGGACCGTGGCCATTTTTAGGAAAAATCTAAACCTGGATAGAGGCAAACTGGGGGGAATTTTGAACTCAAAACTCTTACCAATGAGTTCCTTTGAGTGGTGTGCCCTACATAGATGGATAAGGATTGGATATTGAAAGGAGGATCATTTTCATTAGATGGGTTAGGCATCTATATCCGAGATTGGAAACCTAACTTTAACCCAGATAGGGGGGAAGTTGAAAATATAGCAGATTGGTTGAAACTTATAAACCTCCCCTGGGAATATAAAAATGAGGAAACCCTGAAGATTATCGGAAATTTTTTTGGGAAATTTTTACTGTCTAAAGTGGTAGACAAAATGAATTTAACATATATTCTAAGGTCTTGTTCAAGGTGCAAAAATGTTATCAAATTCCTGAGTATGATATGCTAGGATCGGATAAAGGGGAATGGAGGCTTAAAGTGGAGATAGAGGAGGCAAATCTGAAATTAGAAGCAGCAAAATTAAATCTGAAGGGAAAAAGTCTTGAAGTAAATAATAGTTTGGAATAGATCAAAATGATTAAATCTAGAAGAACACGACAACCTCAATGGTCGATCCACTTTGAAGAAGATATGATTATTAACAGGGTCTCAGAGGTAGAGGTGGGATCTCCAATTTTAGATAGCCAAGATATCTCCAAACACATTTATAAGTTTACAAAATAATCCATAGACTCCTCTCAACGGAGAAATACTGACAGCCCATTGTCAACTCAAGAAGTGAAAGAAACACCCCGATCCCCCTCAGAATTTGTAGGAGGGGCCAATCTCTCAAAGAACTATGGGCTTATAGAGTCTATAATAGTGCCTGACACATTGGAAGGAAGTAAACACACCCAATTTTTGTGTGTCAATTATAGCAGATAGAATTTGTAAACCTAACTTAAATGGACAGGGAATATATCAATCAACAAATGCAGATCTCTCAATAGATGAAAATGATAGTCAGCTTTTACTCCAATGCAAAGATATTCAGATCTCTCCTGTTAAAATTATGGACAAAGAAAAGGATTGATTGATATCCTCTCCAGATAATCAAGACCCCATCACTTCATACATTATTTCTCCTCCCCCCAGAAGAGATGAGGTTAGGACTTCTAGGTCCTCTCCTCTACCACATGCACTGAATTTAGTTGCACCTAAATTTATTCCTCTAGTCAACATGGTCCCTTCAGTGGTGAAATTCATTTTAGGCCCTACTTTTGTATCCCCTTCCTTTCTACTATCCGATCCCAACCAAAGGATCTCCTCTCAAGAAAGAATCAGCTGCTTCCATCTGATTCTATCTACTCTGAACCAGATTCAAGATGCTCAGGATAAGACCATTACAATAGCTAGTCTGGATGGGGATGAGAGTTATTTTCAGGAAGGGAAAATATCCCCCATCAGAACTCTGGAATTCTCTTTTGATGAGGCCCGGGATACTAGAGATAATTTTTTGAACACCTCTTCAAACTTAAGCTATTATAGTGATGAGGGAGGAGTTGATTGTAACACCCCAAAATTGGCATCTTGCAACCCTAACAATTTTGTTGCATTTTTCATTCTTCTGAATCATCGAAGTCCTATTGTACTAGGCAATTCTAAGTTTTTGACTTACTCTACTCGACCTGAGTGTCAAATGTAGAAAATCCTAAATCTACATTAATCATACATCACATTTAATTCATAAATACCAATTGGCTAAACAAACCTTATGATCGAATTAATTTAATTATAAAGTCCTAGCACTTTAATTAAATTAAATTCACCCTCTTTAGCTGAGACACATGAAAAAGGAATTAAATAATATTTAATTATTAAAT